>CP092870.1:67702691-67932962 GCA_030710605.1 Cordylochernes scorpioides | reverse complement strand
TGCAAAAGTCCGACTCCATCTACGAGTGCAAGCAACCAAACAGGGGCTCTGACACCTTTGTAAGTGTAAAAGTCGAACTGCTTTTCACATATGCAGACATGTGGTGTACTTACAGTAAAAGACAGTTGCTAACTATCCACCATGATTATCATGGCCTGTACCATATGTAGACATGTGGTGTACTTACAGTAAAAGACAGTTGCCAACTACCCACCATGATTATCATGGCCTGTACCACATGTACTAGGGATAATAATAATTTTTCAAAAAATTCTAGAATGCTCCTAAAACATTTACAGTTAAACCTGTCTATAGCGCCTCCCTCCCTATAGCGTCCGATTTTAAATATATAGTATGATGTGATTTACATTAAAAGTGACCTGTCTATAGCACCCCTTCTCTATAGCATCCTATTTTGATGAGTCCCAAGAGGGGGTGCTATAGACAGGTTTAACTGAAAATACCATTCTGGAATACACTTCAAATCCCACTAACACCATGTATATATCAATACACTTCACATCCCACTAACACCATGTATATATCCACTGTAACCTACCTACAGTTGAAGATGTTGATTTGATGCTGGAGTTCTGCCAGGTTCTCCTGGATCTCACAGGCCGACATGATGGCCCGGCTCACTGCCGCTACCTGCTCTGGTTCTACAGTCCGGGTGGACTCAGGCAGGCTGGGCAATAGTCCGGTCTCCATCCACAGCTCTGTCACACCACCTCGGACCTTTACATCCTGTAGTTACATAACCTGTAGTTGCATAGCCTTATTTGAATAACCTGTAGTTGTATAACCTGTAGTTCATATAGCTCTACAAATAACATAAGAACAAAGGTAAAAACTATCTTTTTTGGTACATAAATCATCAATGGTTAATTCCTGGAAGCCTTCTATAGACCAAAATTTAATAGTATTGACTGAAAAATATATCACCAAGACCACAGAATGGAACAACTATCATACGCTATAAAATGCCCTCCGTTTACTTATACAGTAGAACTACCTCTCTGTAAAGGACAACACCTAGTTACAGAGCCAAAGTGTCCTTTAGGAAGAGGTGTTCTCTTACTGGAGAGTTGCTAAATACAGTAGAACTACATCTCTGTAAAGGACAACACCTAGTTACAGAGTCAAAGTGTCCTTTAGGAAGAGGTGTCCTCTTACTGGAGAGTTTCTAAATACAGTAGAACTATCTCTCTGTAAAGGACAACACCTAGTTACAGAGCCAAAGTGTCCTTTAGGAAGAGGTGTCCTCTTACTGGAGAGTTGGTAAATACAGTAGAACTACCTCTCTGTAAAGGACAACACCTAGTTACAGAGCCAAAGTGTCCTTTAGGAAGAGATGTCCTCTTACTGGAGAGTTGCTAAATACAGTAGAACTACCTCTCTGTAAAGGACAACAACTAGTTACAGAGTCAAAGTGTCCTTTAGGAAGAGGTGTCCTCTTACTGGAGAGTTGCTAAATACAGTAGAACTACCTCTCTGTAAAGGACAACAACTAGTTACAGAGTCAAAGTGTCCTTTGGGAAGAGGTGTCCTCTTACTGGAGAGTTGCTAAATACAGTAGAACTACCTCTCTGTAAAGGACAACAACTAGTTACAGAGTCAAAGTGTCCTTTAGGAAGAGGTGTCCTCTTACTGGAGAGTTGTTAATACAGTAGAACTACCTCTCTGTAAAGGACAACAACTAGTTACAGAGTCAAAGTGTCCTTTAGGAAGAGGTGTTCTCTTACTAGAGAGTTGCTAAATACAGTAGAACTACATCTCTGTAAAGGACAACACCTAGTTACAGAGTCAAAGTGTCCTTTAGGAAGAGGTGTCCTCTTACTGGAGAGTTTCTAAATACAGTAGAACTATCTCTCTGTAAAGGACAACACCTAGTTACAGAGCCAAAGTGTCCTTTAGGAAGAGGTGTCCTCTTACTGGAGAGTTGGTAAATACAGTAGAACTACCTCTCTGTAAAGGACAACACCTAGTTACAGAGCCAAAGTGTCCTTTAGGAAGAGATGTCCTCTTACTGGAGAGTTGCTAAATACAGTAGAACTACCTCTCTGTAAAGGACAACAACTAGTTACAGAGTCAAAGTGTCCTTTAGGAAGAGATGTCCTCTTACTGGAGAGTTGCTAAATACAGTAGAACTACCTCTCTGTAAAGGACAACAACTAGTTACAGAGTCAAAGTGTCCTTTAGGAAGAGGTGTCCTCTTACTGGAGAGTTGCTAAATACAGTAGAACTACCTCTCTGTAAAGGACAACAACTAGTTACAGAGTCAAAGTGTCCTTTAGGAAGAGGTGTCCTCTTACTGGAGAGTTGCTAAATACAGTAGAACTACCTCTCTGTAAAGGACAACAACTAGTTACAGAGTCAAAGTGTCCTTTAGGAAGAGGTGTCCTCAAGTAGAGTATCCTCTTACAGAGGTGTAGTATATACAGTACCTGGTGTAGCACAGTTGTAACAGATGTAGTGCTCCGGCAGCTGTTTCTCCCCGGCGATACAAAGACATTCACAGTGTTGCCATCTCATGCAGACCTCACACTGTCATCACACATCTCACTGCCACATACTGTAAATTCCATCATTGAGAGAAATACAGTTATCCAAAGTTATATAATTATAAGACAATAACGTCAAGATAATAAGACCAAATCCAAATAAATAAACAGTGTGTGACGTTTCGGTAACAGTGTTGTTATCATCTTCAGACAAAAGTACTGAATGAGAAATTTTACCACAGCATGTTTTTAAATAGTTACTGTTATCAAGTGTGTAAACAAGATAACAGATAAGAAGAAGATATTTATCTGAGAAACACAGAATATTATTGTTAGAATTTCATTACTTTTGTCTGAAGATGGTAACAACGCTGAAACGTCACACACTATTTATTTATTTGGATTTGGTCTTATTACCTTGTGTTTATAATCTATAATCCAAATTGTACCTTATCAAGATGTGTCATCAATACATGAAAAATGAAAGTATTCAGGCACAAATGTTTCTTTTACACATAAAGCAAACTTTCTACTGTCCTTACTGTGATGAAAAAATATTGAGAGGGCTTGGGTCATTAGTGGTACACAGTGATGGTTACTAACAGGTCAAATTGGAAAATATTTGTCCATATAGTCACCAAAATTTGATGGTCACTAACAGATCAAATTGGAGAATATTTGTCCATATAGTTCACCAAAAGTTGACTTGGTGTTCACTAACAGATCAAATTGGAAAATATTTGTCCATATAGTCACCAAAAGTTGACTTGATGGTCACTAACAGGTCAAATTGGAAAATATTTGTCCATATAGTCACCAAAAGTTGACTTGATGGTCACTAACAGGTCAAATTGGAAAATATTTGTCCATATAGTCACCAAAAGTTGACTTGATGGTCACTAACAGGTCAAATTGGAAAATATTTGTCCATATAGTCACCAAAAGTTGACTTGATGGTCACTAACAGGTCAAATTGGAAAATATTTGTCCATATAGTCACCAAAAGTTGACTTGATGGTCACTAACAGATCAAATTGGAGAATATTTGTCCATATAGTCACCAGAAGTTGACTTGATGGTCACTAACAGATCAAATTGGAGAATATAGATAGAGAATTCTTCCTGATTTGAAATTAGACGAAAAACATGGTGAAGGAAGACGAGTTTCTTTTATTGGTGCATAGGTGCAAGCTTTCGGGTAAAAACCCTTCAACAGGCGAACAATGAAGCATGACTTATAAGTACTATGGTACAAATGGTATATATATATATATAAAAAGAAAGTTTTAAAACTATTTATATATGTTAATATTAACGGAAGACCGATTTTGAGAAAGTAAATATTAAATCTGCGGTCTTAAACCACGGCCCCAAGTCTTCTACTGTCATTAACCTATCAAACCACACTCTGTCGCCATCTGAGACCTCGCTTCTTGAGAAAGGACTGAAGTACCTCATCCCCTCCAATCCCAATCCTCCAGTAATCATCAGCGCCATTGAATCATCCATCAAATCCTTCAATCTGCAATAGAAGTTTTCCATTAGATCCATGGTAGCTAAGAATCTATCTAAGCCCTTTCTTCCTCCCTCTAACCATCTTGAAAACACCATTACACTCAAAGAACTCAAACTTCATAAATCAATAGTTATCACTAAGTCTGATAAGGGTGCTAAAACAGTTATTTTGAATCAGGATAGTTATATTTCAAAAATGCATAATTTACTTAGTGATGACACCACTTTTTCACCCATCACAGACCAAATCAGCCTCTCTGTAGTCAAGGATTTCAAAACCTCACTTCTCCGTCTCAAGAAATTTAAAAACATCTCACCTGAAGATTATATCTCATTTACCTCTAACCTCCATAGTTCAGCTTATATATACGGTCTCCCTAAAGTACATAAACCAGAAGTACCTCTCCGTCCCATCATAGCCCATCACTTATCGCCTGTTTATCCTCTAGCTAAATATCTTTCCAGCTTCCTCTCCCCTTTATTAACCAATTACAATAATACCCTTTCAATTAAGAGCACCCCTCACTTTATTAATGAATTAACAGCTCTTAAACCTGATCCTGCCTTTACTATGTGTTCCTTCGACGTCACCTCCCTCTACCTCTGTCTTCCCCATGAACTCATCACAGATAGCTTGATTCATTTCCTTCAATCACAAAATGTCGATACCCACACTTCTACAACCATAGTTCAACTCACCAAAATATGCTTAAGCATGAACACATTCACATTCCTACAGCACCATTATAGACAGTTCAGGGGCTCCCCAATGGGCAGCCCTCTATCTACCATTATTGCTGAAATAGTCATGACTAGAATAGATGAATGGATCACCCATACCCTCTCTACAGAAATTCAGTTCTGGCGCAGATACATTGATGATATCTTCTGTATATGCAAAAAAGGTCAAGAGAGCTTCATACTACTAACCCTTAATAATTGCAATCAGGATATTTCCTTTACTCTAGAAACAGAAACTAACCATGTTATCCCATTCCTTGATATTTTAATTATTTGCACCCCATCCTCATTTCACACTACAGTTTATTATAAAAAACAATGCCTCCCCTGTTACACTCACTACAAATCTCATTGTCCTACCTCCCATAAAATCAACATTGTCAGAACCCTTACAAAAAGAATATACACCCATTGTTCCATAGACATCTTTAAAATAATAGAAAGAAATCGTATCATAACCCAGCTCTCCGCAGCTTCTTTTCCGCTCTCGTTCATTAATAAATATACTTACACACCTACAACTTCCAATCCTTCCATGACTTACAGATCATTGTGCTTTCTTCCTTACTCCCCCTCCTCAGTAGATATAGCCAGAAAACTTAAATCTTATGGCATCCGTACCATATATAAAAACTCCCCGAATCTTCTTTCATCCCTCCGTCATCCTCATACTAAGTCCTCAGCTCCTCCTGACCCTCTTCGTTCTATGGGCGCAGTCTACTCCGTCTCATGTGAACAGTGTCCTGCCACTTACGTTGGTGAGACAGGTAGATCTGTGGCCATCAGGATGACTGAACATTCCCGTAATATTTCCAGACAAGATACCAAATCCCTCATTTATCAACATATGCAGAGCACAGGCCACACTTTCAACATCAAAAACCCCACCATACATTACAGGCACATACATATCTTACACCAAAGACTTATTCTAGAATCCATAGTATCCCACAAACTGAACAGCATCAACAGAAAAATAGATCTCCCAGAAGCTTATCATCCACTCCTGTCTTTTATTTAAACCTCCCACATGTTTATTTAAATAGCCCTAATCATGCGCCGTCTCGTGGTTTCAGACTGCAGATTTAATATTTACTTTCTCAAAATCGGTCTTCCGTTAATATTAACATATATAAATAGTTTTAAAACTTTCTTTTTATATATATATATATACCATTTGTACCATAGTACTTATTAGTCGCGCTTCATTGTTCGCCTGTTGAAGGGTTTTTACCCGAAAGCTTGCACCTATGCACCAATAAAAGAAACTCGTCTTCCTTCACCATGTTTTTCGTCTAAATTGGAGAATATTTGTCCATATAGTCACCAAAAGTAGGCTTGATGGTCACTAACAGATCAAATTGGAAAATATTTGTCCATATAGTTCACCAAAATTTGACTTGATGGTCATTAACAAACCAAATTGGAGAATATTTGTCCATATAGTTCACCAAAAGTTGACTAGGTGGTCACTAACAGATCAAATTGGAAAATATTTGTCCATATAGTTCACCAAAATTTGACTTGATGGTCATTAACAAACCAAATTGGAGAATATTTGTCCATATAGTTCACCAAAAGTTGACTAGGTGGTCACTAACAACAAAGAACATGGGGTAAAAGGAGTGTTAAAAGAAAACTTACCTGAACCATAAGACCAAAGTTTTCGTAGTAGCCGCAGATACAATCAATTTTACTGTTTTCTTCATCTTCCACTCTGCTCTCCATGAACTTTGGCGGAACTGGTAACAAGACAGATTGAAATCATAACTTGAATATATCACTTGGAGCAGATGATAAGGTACAATTTTGATTATAGATTATAAACACAAGGTAATAAGACACCAAATAAATAAATAGTATATAAAATTTCTGTTAGAGTGTTGTTACACACAATTAATTTATTCATATATGGTGTCTCATTACCTTGTAGTTCTAATCTTCTTATTCTTATTTCTTATCTCCACTCAATCATATCAGGGTATCAAGTTGTGACCCTTGATGGTGTCTGTTTGACAACCATCATGACTGGGTAAAGTAGAATGCCTTTGTCATTAAGACTGGGAGCACTACTCAGGCCACTGACTTAGCTCCAAAAGAAATGGCCGCCTCTGACATGAGGAACAGACACCATGTACAGACAACATGGAGTACATCCTGTATCCCTGGAGTCCTTACAGCTGGTACTATCAGCATGGCCAGCTTAGCCCAGGTTGTTTAGTGAGCTTGTTACTGCTCCCCCTTTTTCATCTGGGCTTGGGACCAGCAAAGGAGTAGTTAAAACCTGTTGTTGTTGTTTCTTATCCCCTTGTGTAAAGATTACCTGAATTCCACCAGTTCATGCTCCTTGAGCTGTTTTATGATAAGCAGCAGCCTATCCCAAAGGTCCTGTTTAGTACATCTAATGCAAGCCAAAATGTGTTCTGGAGCTGCAGGTGCCAAGATACATTTAGGACAAGTGGGGTAGATTATGAGGAGTTAAAACCTTGTATCTATAATCCAAATTGTGGTTTATCAATAGAGAACTGACTTTGAAGACAAGAAGACTACAATCACAGTGTGTTGATACACTCACTTACCTGGCTTATTTTCTTCCGAAGCCTTCTACAACACAAAACTTCCTTTGTCAGCTGAAATACATTCATCTCAACTTCCCAAAATTCTATCCTTTTTTTTTTGCTTATCCCTAGTACACATGGTACAGGCCATGATAATCATGGTGGGTAGAAGTAGACGACTGCTTTTACTGTAAGTGCACCACATATCTACACATGTGAAAAGCAGTTCGACTTTGCACTTACAAATATGCTAGAGCCTCGTTTGGTTACTTGAACTCGCTGGTGGGGTTGGACTTTTATAAGAATCAGGGGCCATTGGAGCATTATTATTATTTTTTTTTAAACAGAAAAAAGTTTCCAATGCGGGAATCAAACCCGGGTCGTAGCGGCCGAAAACCAACGGTTTAGACCAGCCTTCCACCGACCCCATAAAATCCTATCCTACAGTCTCAAAGTGGCGGGAGGGTGTAAACAGGTAGCACAGGACATCGGGAGTTTAACTCCTGGTAGGGCCACCCGGCTAATGTATCAATTGTCTGTTCTCCATAGTCTCCATGTCAGGAGACCACACTGAGTGGTACTTCCAGGTCTTCAGACCAACAGCACCTCTCTTTACTTCTCCATGATGTCTACAGCTGAAACAATGAAACCCAACGGAAATCGTTTAAATGACTTGAGGAATAAGCAACAACAACATTGTATGATGCATTACCGCGTCATCTGCTACAAGATAATGAAACAAAAAAAAATTCTCCAATAACCCCCGATTCTTGCAAAAGTCCAACCCCACCAGCGAGTGCAAGTAACCAAACGGGGCTCTGGTACATTTGTAAGTGCAAAGTCTAACTGCTTTTCACATGTGTAGACATGTGGTGTACTTACAGTAAAAGACAGTCGCTAACTACCCACCATGATTATCATGGCTGCTGTACCATGTGTAGACATGTGGTGTACTTACAGTAAAAGACAGTCGCTAACTACCCACCATGATTATCATGGCCTGTACCATGTGTAGACATGTGGTGTACTTACAGTAAAAGACAGTCGCTAACTACCCACCATGATTATCATGGCCTGTACCATGTGTAGACATGTGGTGTACTTACAGTAAAAGACAGTCGCTAACTACCCACCATGATTATCATGGCCTGTACCATGTGTAGACATGTGGTGTACTTACAGTAAAAGACAGTCGCTAACTACCCACCATGATTATCATGGCCTGTACCATGTGTAGACATGTGGTGTACTTACAGTAAAAGACAGTCGCTAACTACCCACCATGATTATCATGGCCTGTACCATGTGTAGACATGTGGTGTACTTACAGTAAAAGACAGTCGCTAACTACCCACCATGATTATCATGGCCTGTACCATGTGTAGACATGTGGTATACTTACAGTAAAAGACAGTCGCTAACTACCCACCATGATTATCATGGCCTGTACCATGTGTAGACATGTGGTGTACTTACAGTAAAAGACAGTCGCTAACTACCCACCATGATTATCATGGCCTGTACCATGTGTAGACATGTGGTGTACTTACAGTAAAAGACAGTCGCTAACTACCCACCATGATTATCATGGCCTGTACCATGTGTAGACATGTGGTGTACTTACAGTAAAAGACAGTCGCTAACTACCCACCATGATTATCATGGCCTGTACCATGTGTAGACATGTGGTATACTTACAGTAAAAGACAGTCGCTAACTACCCACCATGATTATCATGGCCTGTACCATGTGTAGACATGTGGTGTACTTACAGTAAAAGACAGTCGCTAACTACCCACCATGATTATCATGGCCTGTACCATGTGTAGACATGTGGTGTACTTACAGTAAAAGACAGTCGCTAACTACCCACCATGATTATCATGGCCTGTACCATGTGTAGACATGTGGTGTACTTACAGTAAAAGACAGTCGCTAACTACCCACCATGATTATCATGGCCTGTACCATGTGTAGACATGTGGTGTACTTACAGTAAAAGACAGTCGCTAACTACCCACCATGATTATCATGGCCTGTACCATGTGTAGACATGTGGTGTACTTACAGTAAAAGACAGTCGCTAACTAGCCACCGTGATTATCATGGCCTGTACCATGTGTAGACATGTGGTGTACTTACAGTAAAAGACAGTCGCTAACTACCCACCATGATTATCATGGCTGCTGTACTAGGGATAAGTACACTACCACTATATAGAGAAGGGTATATTACCTTGATGACAGGAGGTGGAACATGGTCCGTTGATGGCAGTGGGGAACACTGAGGGATTGGAGACCAGGCTGGGAGTGATGTCTCTGGGGACTTGTACATCTCAGGTGTCGTGTTTGGCAGCTCAGGTGTCTTGTATGGCAGCTCAGGTGTCTTGTATGGCAGCTCAGGTGTCTTGTATGGCAGCTCAGGTGTCTTGTATGGCAGCTCAGGTGTCTTGTATGGCAGCTCAGGTGTCGTGTTTGGCAGCTCAGGTGTCTTGTATGGCAGCTCAGGTGTCGTGTTTGGCAGCTCAGGTGTCTTGTATGGCAGCTCAGGTGTCTTGTTTGGCAGTTCAGGTGTCTTGTTTGGCAGTTCAGGTGTCTTGTACGGTATCTCAGGTGTCGTGTTTGGCAGCTCAGGTGTCTTGTTTGGCATTTCAGGTGCCTTGTATGGCATTTCAGGTGCCTTGTATTGTGTTTCAGGTGCCTTGTATGGCATTTCAGGTGCCTTGTATGGTGTTTCAGGTGCCTTGTATGGCATTTCAGGTGCCTTGTATGGTGTTTCAGGTGCCTTGTAAGACATTTCAGGTGTCTTGTTTGGCATTTCAGGTGCCTTGTATTGTGTTTCAGGTGCCTTGTATGGCATTTCAGGTGCCTTGTATGGTGTTTCAGGTGCCTTGTTTGGCATTTCAGGTGCATTGTAAGACATTTCAGGTGTCTTGTATGGAATTTCAGGTGCCTTGTATGGTATTTCAGGTGTCTTGTATGGTATTTCAGGTGTCTTGCATGGTATCTCAGGTGTCTTGTATGCTATTTCAGGTGTCTTGTTTTGCATTTCAGGTGCCTTGTATGGCATTTCAGGTGTCTTGTTTGGCATATCAGGTGTCTTGTATGGCAGTTCAGGTGTCTTGTAAGACATTTCAGGTGCATTGTATGGTATCTCAGGTGTCTTGTATGGTGTTTCAGGTGTCTTGTAAGACATTTCAGGTGTCTTGTAAGACCTTTCAGGTGACCCGAACATTCCAGGTGTCTTATAAGACATTTCAGGTGCCTTGTATGGTATCTCAGGTGCCTTGTATGGTATTTCAGGTGCCTTGTAAGACATTTCAGGTGCCTTGTAAGACCTTTCAGGTGACCCGAACATTCCAGGTGTCTTATAAGACATTTCAGGTGCCTTGTATGGTATCTCAGGTGCCTTGTATGGTGTTTCAGGTGCCTTGTAAGACATTTCAGGTGCCTTGTAAGACATTTCAGGTGCCTTGTAAGACATTTCAGGTGCCTTGTAAGACATTTCAGGTGACCCGAACATTCCAGGTGTCTTATAAGACATTTCAGGTGTCTTATAAAACATCTCAGGTGAGCCAAACATTTCAGGTGTTTTAAATGACATCTCAAGTGGCCTGAATGAACTTTCAGGAGGCCTGAGGGAAACCTCAGATGAAATGTACGACATCTCTGGTAGTATGTACGCCATCTCAGTTTGCCTGAACAACATTTCGGGTGAACTGTACATCATCTGAGCTGGCCTGAACATCCCTGATGATCCGAACGATAATCCAGGATGGCTGTAAGGTTGTTCATGCTGCCAAAATGATGGTAGAGGTGGCTGAACTAGAGGTTCAACAGATTGGGAGAATCCTTGTGGCTGCATCCATGTTCCTGTTGTTGGGAAAGTTTGCTGAGGTTGTTGATGTCCGCTTGTCTCCATCTTGTAACATGTCTGGATCACAGATTTCTGACCATTAGAGAAGACTTTTATAGAAACACAAGTTGGAGAGAAGAGATATAAGAGGAAGATTGTACAATGTTTTCTGGCTCCTTCTACGGGTACAGAATGACACGAGTACCAATAGTTTATATATATACAGTCTACTCTCGTTATAACGCCACCATCCGGATTTTGCAATAAAGCGGCGTAAGGCGAGGCTGGCGTTGTATCGAACATGTTTAAAATGTAAAAGATACAATAAATTATTTATAACAATTATTAATAACAATTTATACTCTAAGTCAATATATAGAATGCAAAACCGGCATCGATTAATTAATATGATAAATAGAAAGAATTAATTTATAATTTATTCATAAAAAAAGTAATTACATTTTCTCGAAGAAGTCTGTGATCACAACTTGTGTTTTCTCTCCCTCACTTATGGCATAGACACGGCGTAACAAATCCGCAGATAGATTGACGTCGTCAGATGTTGCTCTCTTGGAGTGCTCAAGAAACAACAAAACTGTCTCAGCAGCTGTTCTGGCTTCCCTTAACGATGGTAGGCGCTGAGTCACTGTTGCATCATCATCCTCGCCAAGTTCTTCTTTCGCTGTAACAGTGGACACTAGCAAATTGTCATCTGTTAGCTTCATTTCCGCCTCCTGGGAATCATCAACCTGTTGAAACTCCCTTTCAGTCATCAAATTCTCTGGTGTAATAGCGAAGATTTCGCGAATGCGATCGAGCAGATTTCCATAATTAAGAGGCTCAACTGCAGCAGTTGAAGTGAAGCGAATGCCTGTGTGATTCCAGCAGTTGCTGATGGAATCAGGACTCACAGAATCCCAAGCCATTTTACAATAGCGCACAGCGTAATCCAGACGTAATTCTGTGGGTAGATAGGCATCCGCCAATTCCACCATTTTCTGGAGTTGAAGCTTGCGATATTGGGCCTTGAAACTTTTGATGATGCCACTATCTAGTGGTTGCAGACTGGCAGTCATATTTGGTGGAAGGAAGTGTATCTTTGTGTTGCTGAGATCATCATTAGGGACGCAGTGAGACGTAGCGTTATCTAAAAACAGTAGGATACAACGTCCTTCAGAGAAAGCTACTTGTTGAACTGCAGTAGCTATTCTTGAAAGATGCTAGAGGTCATCCATGCTTTGCTGTTAGATGTGTAAGTGCAGTAGAAGTGTGGACTAAAGATTCTGAAGCATCGAGGCTTTGCCGATTTTCCAATAATCAGCAATCGCCGCTTGTCTGTTCCAGTAGAGTTGCAGCACAGTAGAACAGTGATTTGTTACTTCATCCTTTTGACACCACGGCAGTTTTCATCTTTGTGAGCAAGTGTTCGGTCAGGAATGAGATGAAAAAATAATCCTGTTTCGTCTGCATTGTATATGATGGCTGAGTCATATCCGGAGTTCGCCAGAATACTGTTCAAATTTGTAAGGTGTTCATCAATGATAGCTTGAGAAATCGATGCGCCTTCCCCACAGAGCCGTTGTTGCGAAATATGGAATCTTCCTTTAAATCGCTGCAGCCACCCACTGCTGTACGCGAAATTTTCTGGTATGTCCAACTGCTCGCCAAGGTTTTTTGCCTTTTCTCTTAGGAGGTCATCAGTAATAATAATATTATTGGCACGCCTTTGGGTAAACCAGTTGAAGAGAGCGTCTTCCAAGTCACTAAATTTTCTTATTCTTTGTCTTTTTGAAGAACCAACAGTATAATTTTCCCACTTCTCAGCCTGAGTGAGAATATCACGAACAGTTGTTTGTGGAAGTGAAAAACGCTCTCCAATCTCATTCTTAGGGTCATCATAGGGACATCGCCTGGGGATGAAGCAACTGTATATGTCCCAGGCACAAGTAGTAAAAGGGTCTGCTGGCTGTTCACATAATCTGTTGTGCCAACAGCAGGCAAAGTCCGGTGCCGCTGGCGGAAAAAATGCAGACAGGAAAAGGGGAGCAGAGGGTGAGGGACGTTGTGAGCGGCGCTATAACGAGTGGTTTTTGCTACTTGGGATACGAAAAATCAGCGGCGAAAGGCGAAAAGCGAGGGAGTGGCGTTATATCGAGAAAAATACATTGATGTCGATTGGGACAAAACGAAAAAGCGGCTTATGGCGAGGGTGGCGTTATATCGAGTGGCGTTATAACGAGAGTAGACTGTATTACAATATACAAGTATCAGAGTCATTAACAATTCTGTCACCATTTGCTTTTGGTTCTGTGGTAGAATGCTCGCCTGCCACGAGGGCGCCCCGGGTTCGATTCCCGGCCGATGCATTTTTTTTTTTACAATTTTTAAAACTCATTTATATTATTAAAATATATGTGCTTTTCCTGTCTGTGTACAGATTTATGGTCTATGTACACAAGTATGTATACAAGTTATTTGCAAATTGCGTGGCAAATTTGCCCTTTCGCTCGCAAGCAGCGCCTCTAGCGGTGAAGATGGGAGGTAATATCAGCTGACCTAATGGACATGTAAAACGTGTTTTAACAGGACATAGAGAAAAATCTGGAAGAGATATTTTTCGGATTTTTAGTCAAGAAAAATAAATTGACAGGTTCTGGGAAAAAAGTAGTTGTTTTTTATTCAGAAAATGATGATGACAATATTGCTGTATCATATTTGATTATCAGATACAAAATTATATCCGGAAAAATTCCAAAAAGCAGAGACCACGGGTGAAGCCAGTTCATTTTTAGTTTGCAGGAACAAAATTCTAACAGAAAAACATTCATTCAAGCAGAAGACACAAAGCCAGATCATCTCTTTATAAAAATATCGTTTCTCAGACACAAAGTTTGGAGCGGGACGTTTCACAAGAATGACATCCACGGCGCCAATTTATAATTGTAACGAATAGTATTTGAATAAAAGCATTTAATCGGGTGAAATCCGGGCGTTGCCCGGGTCATTCGGCTAGTATAGTATATTTTAAACTGTATAATAATGACACTTTTAGTATATGTCACATATATTCCAATTAGTTAAAGCCGATACCTTAAAATATCCTACCCTTCTATTGAAATGTACACTATTTCTATTTACTACCACCCCATATTTTGTATATAAACTATTTGTATTTAAACCCCCTACTTGTATGTAAAACTAAAAATGTTGACGTCAAAATAAAGAGTGGCCGGTCAGCTGGTGGCAGGGACAGAGGGGAGGAAAAATGTCAAAGCCCATGTGGGGCCCCCAGGGACTCTTTATATACGATCCCTGAAAACAGGACAGGTTTTGGCAGGGGGTCAGCGGCAGATGTTCTAGAGGGTGGCCATCGACAGACGGCTTCTCTCTCGCAGACTCTCTCCCTCCATGTCTCGGTGATAGGCATCCAAGTTTGTCTCATGGCCTCTACCTCTGTCCCGTGGGCTGTCCCCGATCACTCTCGGTGCTAACATCTAGCCCTGCCTCTGCTTCTTGTTGTCCGCGTGTGGGAAGAACATCAACACTCGCCTCACGTACACGACTGCCAGTTCATCCATTCGTCGGCACATTTCCAACAATATTACATATGAAAAAACGAAATAAAAAAATAAAAGATAAAAAGATCAGGTGTTGAAATCAATATTTAAAATGGCATATCCTGACCAGGAGCACAGGTGCTTTAAAGAAGGCAGAGCGCCATCTGGTGGAACAGAAATCAACTAATCCTTGATTTAGCCTGTTCCCTGATATTTGGCCAACCCAATTTCTTGATAAATCATGAAAAGCCATCCACGAACGCGTTTCGCGCTTTTGGCGCTCGTCAGCGTGGAGTAGGCTGAACCACTGCGACCAAAAAATATTTTTTGGTCCCAGTGGCTTCTTGAAAAACCAAGAAATGGGTATTTAAGGCCAAATATATGTTTTGAAAATAGAGCAATCCATATTTAATTCATTAGATAATAAAAAGGCATATATTGGATTTAATAAAAGATTTATTTGTCAATATTTCGGTTGGCTGAACGCCAACCTTTGTCAATCATTACATTTTTGTATACACAAACTCAGCACTGCATAGTGTTATAATTTCACAGTTAATATTATAACACAATGCGGCGCTGAATTTGTTCAGAGGAAAATGTAATGTCTTGATAAAGGTTTGGAGTTCAGCTAACTGAAATATTGACAAATAAATATTTTATTAAATCCAATATATGCCTTTTTATTATCTAAATAATATATATATATGTGTGTCATATTTTATAAGTTGTATGTTGTATATAGAAGTTATTATTATTATTATCTCTAGTGAACGTGGTACAAACCATGATAATCATGGTGGGTGGAAGTTGGCAACTGCTTTTACTGAAAGCAGTTCGACTTTTGCACTTACAAATGTGCCAGAGCCCCATTTGGTTACTTGCATTCGCTGGTGGGGTTGAATTTTGCAAGAATCGGGGACCATTGATGCACTTTTTTTTTTATTAGAAAAAAGTATCCAATGCGGGATTCGATCCCGGCTCGTAGCAATCGAAAACCAATGGTTTAGATTATCCTTCCACCGACCCACATAAGTAATTCTACTGTCCTAAAAGCTTATATCCATAGTTTACTTAAATACCATTTCTAAGATTCCACCCTTCAGTGTAACATATATAAACAGAATGATCCAATACAGTATTATAGTTCTAAAGAAGCGGTCTGGTAGATTAAATTGGCTGCTGGAAGGGTTCAACACTGATGAGCCAAGCTCTTTCTATAATATTCCATCGCAGTAAGGTGGCATTAGGGCAGTATGTAAATAAGTAATGTGTGATTTGCATAGGCTGGTCTTAGACTGGTGTACCTGTGGTGGTTGTGGGAGCTTCTTTCGCCGTGGTCTCCGTCTTCTCTCCTTGGAACTCTGCACTCACCTACAGAGTTGTCTATATGTGAGGTGTACTCTGGATTGTATATAGAGGTAACAAGACCAAATATATACAGTAGAACTACCTCCATGAGAGGACACTCCCGCTAGAGAACATCTCTCTACAAAGGACAGTTTCCATCACCAATACAGTAGAACTATCTCCATGAGAGGACACTCGCGCTAGAGGACACCTCTCTACAAAGGACAGTTTCCATCACCAATACAGTAGAACTACCTCCATGAGAGGACACTCGCGCTAGAGGACACCTCTCTACAAAGGACAGTTTCCATCACCAATACAGTAGAACTACCTCCATGAGAGGACACTCCCGCTAGAGAACATCTCTCTACAAAGGACAGTTTCCATCACCAATACAGTAGAACTATCTCCATGAGAGGACACTCGCGCTAGAGGACACCTCTCTACAAAGGACAGTTTCCATCACCAATACAGTAGAACTACCTCCATGAGAGGACACTCGCGCTAGAGGACACCTCTCTACAAAGGACAGTTTCCATCACCAATACAGTAGAACTACCTCCATGTGAGGACACTCCCGCTAGAGGACATTTCTCTACAAAGGACAGTTTCCATCACCAATACAGTAGAACTACCTCCATGTGAGGACACTCCCGCTAGAGGACATCTCTCTACAAAGGTCAGTTTCCATCACCAATACAGTAGAACTATCTCCATGAGAGGACACCTCTCTACAAAGGACAGTTTCCATCACCAATACAGTAGAACTATCTCCATGAGAGGACACTCCCGCTAGAGGACACCTCTCTACAAAGGACAGTTTCCATCACCAATACAGTAGAACAACCTCCATGAGAGGACACTCCCGCAAGAGGACACCTCTCTACAAAGGACAGTTTCCATCACCAATACAGTAGAACTACCTCCATGAGAGGATACTCCCGCTTGAGGACACCTCTCTACAAAGGACAGTTTCCATCACCAATACAGTAGAACTATCTCCATGAGAGGACACTCCCGCAAGAGGACACCTCTCTACAAAGGACAGTTTCCATCACCAATACAGTAGAACAACCTCCATGAGAGGACACTCCCGCAAGAGTATATCTCTCTACAAAGGACAGTTTCCATCACCAATACAGTAGAACTATCTCCATGAGAGGACACTCCCGCTAGAGGACACCACTCTACAAAGGACAGTTTCCATCACCAATACAGTAGAACAACCTCCATGAGAGGACACTCCCGCAAGAGGACACCTCTCTACAAAGGACAGTTTCCATCACCAATACAGTAGAACTACCTCCATGAGAGGATACTCCCGCTTGAGGACACCTCTCTACAAAGGACAGTTTCCATCACCAATACAGTAGAACAACCTCCATGAGAGGACACTCCCGCAAGAGGACATCTCTCTACAAAGGACAGTTTCCATCACCAATACAGTAGAACTATCTCCATGAGAGGACACTCTCGCTAGAGGACACCTCTCTACAAAGGACAGTTTCCATCACCAATACAGTAGAACAACCTCCATGAGAGGACACTCCCGCAAGAGGACACCTCTCTACAAAGGACAGTTTCCATCACCAATACAGTAGAACTACCTCCATGAGAGGATACTCCCGCTAGAGGACACCTCTCTACAAAGGACAGTTTCCATCACCAATACAGTAGAACTATCTCCATGAGAGGACACTCCCGCAAGAGGACACCTCTCTACAAAGGACAGTTTCCATCACCAATACAGTAGAACAACCTCCATGAGAGGACACTCCCGCAAGAGGACACCTCTCTACAAAGGACAGTTTCCATCACCAATACAGTAGAACTATCTCCATGAGAGGACACTCCCGCAAGAGGACACCTCTCTACAAAGGACAGTTTCCATCACCAATACAGTAGAACTATCTCTATGAGAGGACACTCCCGCTAGAGGACATCTCTCTACAAAGGACAGTTTCCATCACCAATGCAGTAGAACTACCTCCATGAGAGGACATTCCCGCTAGAGGACACCTCTCTACAAAGGACAGTTTCCCTCACCAATACAGTATAACTACCTCCATGAGAGGACACACCAGCTAGAGGACACCTCTCTACAAAAGACAGTTTTCATCACCAATACAGTAGAACAACATCCATGAGAGGACACCTCTCTACAAAAGACAGTTTTCATCACCAAAATTACAATTTTTACTATTTAGCTGTTCTCTGGTAAGAGGACATCTCTCCCTAAAGGACACTTTGGCTCTGTAACTAGGTGTTGTCAGAGAGGTAGTTGGCTACTGTGTGTAACTCAGTGTTATTCAAAATTGACTAGAGAAACATCCTACTGACTGTACACAAGTTACAAAGAAAGTTACAAAGAGGTAGTACATTAAGGTCAACTTACAGAGGCAGACTGGAAGGACGTCATAGCTCCCTGCAGCAGTCTCACCCTAGGGCTGTCTGAAGCCACCCATTCTTGCAGCCGGCCCCAGGGGTAGTACCTTTCAAATCCTACGCGTACGCGATCCTCCTTGGACTCCACCACAATTCCTTCCACCCTGCGCAGTGCAGCAGTCTGTCTGTACACAGGTTTGATGGAGGAAGTTCTAGAGAAAGGACAACACCTAGTTACAGAGCCAAAGTGTTCTTTAGGAAGAGGTGTCCTCTTACTGGAGAGTTGCTAAGTACAGTAGAACTACTTCTCTGACAACACCTAGTTACAGAGCCAAAGTGTTCTTTGGGAGAGGTGTCCTCTTACTGGAGAGTTACTAAATACAGTAGAACTACCTCTCTGTAAAGGACAACACCTAGTTACAGAGCCAAAGTGTCCTTTAGAGAGAGGTGTTCTCTTACTGGAGAGTTGCTAAATACAGTAGAACTACCTCTTTGTAAAGGACAACACCTAGTTACAGAGCCAAAGTGTCCTTTAGAGAGAGGTGTCCTCTTACTGGAGAGTTGCTAAATACTAAAAATGGTAATTTTGCAAGTGAAATCTATTCTTTGTAGAGAGGTGTCCTCTAGCGGGAGTGTCCTCTAATGGAGGTTGTTCTACTGTATTGGTGATGGAAACTGTCCTTTGTAGAGAGGTGTCCTCTAGCGGGAGTGTCCTCTCATGGAGATTGTTCTACTGTATTGGTGATGGAAACTATCCTGTGTAGAGAGGTGTTCTCTAGCGTGAGTGTCCTCTCATGGAGGTAGTTCTACTGTATTGGTGATGGAAACTGTCCTTTGTAGAGAGATGTCCTCTAGCGGGAGTGTCCTCTCATGGAGGTAGTTCTACTGTATTGGTGATGGAAACTGTCCTTTGTAGAGAGATGTCCTCTAGCGGGAGTGTCCTCTCATGGAGGTAGTTCTACTGTATCAGAATGGCCAGCTGAGCCCAGGTTGTTTACCAAGCTAGTTACTGCTCACTCTCCTCCTTTTTCCACCCAAGTTCAGGACCCAGCCAAGAATGCTATAAACAAGTGAATAAAACAAACAAATAAATACTTACCATTTTTTAGTCAAGGGATCTTGTACTTCTAACTTGTCACCCACTTTGATTGTTCTTCCTGGAGATGATGGGTTGTTTCTTCTTGGCTCTGATGAATGTGTTGTTGAGGTTGGCTGGATAGTATTTGATGGGCTAACTGAAGCATTTGTTGAGGTTACTTCCATGTCTCTTTGACTGAATGACCCCTTTGTAGGAATTAGTTCATTGTTTAATGGACTGAATGTAGTCTTTGTTTGGCTTTGTTCATTGTTTATCGGACTAAATGTAGACTTTGTTGAACTTATTTCATTGTTTATCGGACTAAATGAAGTCTTTGTTGAGCTTATTTCATTGTTTATCGGACTAAATGAAGCCTTTGTTGAAGTTATTTCATTGTTTATCTGACTAAATGTAGTCTTTGTTTGGTTTACTTCATTGTTTAATGAACTAAATGAAGCCTTTGTTGAAGTTATTTCATTGTTTAATGGACTAAATGAAGCCTTTTTTGAAGTTATTCCATTGTTTATCGGACTAAATGAAGCTTTTGTTGAAGTTATTTCATTGTTTATCAGACTAAATGAAGCCTTTGTTTGGTTTATTTCATTGTTTAATGGACTAAATGAAGCCTTTGTTGAAGATTTTTCATTGTTTAATGGACTAAATGTAGCCTTTGTTGAAGTTATTTCATTGTTTAATAAACTAAATGTAGTCTTTGTTGGAATTATTTCATTGTTTAATGGACTAAATGAAGCCTTTGTTGAAGTTACTTCATTGTTTGTTATGTCAACTGAAGCCTTTGTTGGGAGCACTTGGTTATTTATCAGGCTGACTGAAGTTTCTGAGGTATACGGAACATGGGTTAACATGGCCTCTGTTAGTCGGTTAGTTGCGGGTAATATTGAAGCTTTGGTTGGATTTGGTGATGTTAGTCTTGGGCTGATTGAAGCTCCTCCTGAGGTTATTTGGGGTCTTTTTGGGCTGACTAAATCTTTTTCTGAGGTTATTTTTGGTATTTTTGGGCTGACTAAATCTCTTTCTGAGGTTATTTTTGGTATTTTTGGGCTGACTAAATCTCTTTCTGAGGTTAGTTTGGGTCTTTTTGGACTGCTTGAAGCTCTTGAAGTTAGTTGGGATCTTGTTAATCTGATTGAAGCTCTTTTTGAGGTTAGTTTAGGCCTTTTTGGGCTAACTGAAGTTCTTTCTGAGGTTAGTTTGGGTCTTGTTGAGCTGATTGTAGCTCTTTTTGAGGTTAGTTGAGGTTTTGTTGGGCTGATTGAAGCTCTTTCTGAGGTTAGTTTGGGTCTTTTTGGGCTGCTTGAAGTTAGTTGGGATCTTGTTAATCTGATTGAAAGTCTTTCTGAGGTTAGTTTGGGCCTTTTTGGGCTAACTGAAGTTCTTTCTGAAGTTAGTTTGGGCTCTTTTGGGCTGATTGAAGCACTTTTTGAGGTTAGTTGAGGTTTTGTTGTGCTTAGTGAAGCTTCTGTAGGTATTTGGATTCTTGTTAATCTGATTGAAGGTCTTTTTAAGATTAATTTGGGTCTTTTTGGACTACCTGGAGCCATTTTTGGGAAATATTGGTCAACAGCTGAGTTTAACCAAGTCCTTGTTGGAGAAAGTTGGGCAGATATTGGAGTACTTCCAACTGTTTCTGTGGATGATTCTATAGAGGCTTGTTCTATACCGAATGTAACTTCTGTTTCCTCTTCACTGATTGGCTCGTAAATGACACTGTCATCAGAGTCTGCTAGAAATATATCTTCTATCGAATGGACAACTTTCACTTTCCTCTGTTCAGGAGACAATCGTCCAAACATATTTCGAACATTTCTGAAACATCCAGGAAAATCTGAACATCAAAGAATACCAGAATTGATACAAGACCTAATCCAAATAATATAATATATTTTTGAAGATTGAGTAATCCATAATTAAAATTATATATTTAAAAAAGATGCATATATTGGATTTATAATTATTTTATTGTTCCAATATTTCGAGTAGCAACTCGCCTCTCTTTATCGAGGATGTTTGTGTTTTTCACTAGAACATGCGAACACGCGTACACCACTCTCATTCTACAAGGCCAATGAAAGAATTGTATCTTTGATTTAAACATTACATTCAGTATATATATAGAGATAATATAATTATATATAATATCTGTATTTAATATTATCTCTATCTTTCATAGATAAAATAATAATCTGTAATATATTAAATATAATTGTTAGCTGTATATATACTGAATGTAATATTTAAATCCAAGATACAATTCTTTCATTGGCTTTGTAGAACGAGAGTGGTGTACGCGTGCTCGCATGTTTTAGTGTAAAAAAACACAAACATCCTTGATAAAGAGAGGCGAGTTGCTCCTTGAAATATTGGAACAATAAAATAATTATAAATCCAATATACGCCTCTTTTTTAAATTTAATATATATACAGTTAAACCTGTCTATAGTTCTTGGGATTCACCAAAATAGGGGGCTATAGACAGGTCACTTTTAATGTAAATCATATCGTACTATGTATTTAAAATCAGGTGCTATAGAGAGGAATGCGCTATAGACAGGTTTAACTGTATTTTGATTTTAAACACAAGGTAATAAGACCAAATCCAAATAAATAAATAAAGTGTGTGATGTTTCAGTGTTGTTACCATCTTAAGACAAAAGTACAGAATGATAAGGTACAATTTGGATTATAGATATAAACAAAAGGTAATAAGACACCAAATAAATAAATAGTGTGTGATGTTTCAGTAACAGTGTTGTTACCATCTTCAGACAAAAGTACTGAATGATAAGGCACAATTTGGATTATAGATTATAAACACAAGGTAATAAGACACCAAATAAACAAATAGTGTGTGACATTTCAGTGTTGTTACCATCATCAGACAAAAGTACTGAATGATAAGGTACAATTTATGGATTATAGATTATAAACACAAGGTAATAAGACCAAATCCAAATAAATAAATAGTGTGTGATGTTTAGGTAACAGTGTTGTTACCATCTTCAGACAAAAGTACTGAATGATAAGGCACAATTTGGATTATAGATTATAAACACAAGGTAATAAGACACCAAATAAACAAATAGTGTGTGACATTTCAGTGTTGTTACCATCTTCAGACAAAAGTACTGAATGATAAGGCACAATTTAGATTATAGATTATAAACACAAGGTAATAAGACACCAAATCCAAATGAATAAATAGTGTGTGACGTTTCGGCAACAGCATTGTTACCATCTTCAGACAAAAGTACTGAATGATAAGGTACAATTTAGATTATAGATTATAAACACAAGTTAATAAGACACCAAATCAAAATAAATAGTGTGTGATGTTTCAGTGCTGTTACCATCTTCAGACAAAAGTACTGAATGATAAGGCACAATTTAGATTATAGATTATAAACACAAGGTAATAAGACACCAAATCCAAATGAATAAATAGTGTGTGACGTTTCGGCAACAGCATTGTTACCATCTTCAGACAAAAGTACTGAATGATAAGGTACAATTTAGATTATAGATTATAAACACAAGTTAATAAGACACCAAATCAAAATAAATAGTGTGTGATGTTTCAGTAACAGTGTTGTTACCATCTTCAGACAAAAGTACTGAATGATAAGGTACAATTTAGATTATAGATTATAAACACAAGGTAATAAGACACCAAATAAATAAATAGTGTGTGATGTTTCAGTAACAGTGTTGTTACCATCTTCAGACAAAAGTACTGAATGATAAGATACAATTTGGATTATAGATTATAAACACAAGGTAATAAGACCAAATCCAAATAAATAAATAGTGTGTGATGTTTCAGTAACAGTGTTGTTACCATCTTCAGACAAAAGTACTGAATGATAAGGCACAATTTAGATTATAGATTATAAACACAAGGTAATAAGACACCTAATCCAAATAATTTAATAGTGTGTGACGTTTCGGCAACAGCATTGTTACCATCATCAGACAAAAGAATAAATAAGAAAAAATATCACAGCAAGTTCTTAAATAGTACTGTTAAGTGTTTAAACATGATAACAGATATGGAACAAAATTTTTTAAGAAAACTTAAAGTATTCTTCTTAGAATTAAAAGTGGATTTTTTTTTTTAAACATAATTAAAGGCATATCTGTAAATATCATTTATAATTTCCTCTTTCTTCCATTCTATTAATTGAAACACATTTCTTTTGAATGAAAAATGCTTCTTTAAATTGTCTCTTAAAATAATTTTTCTCATAATCTAGTATCTTTGTTTCTTTTAGGTTAAAATTATTATGTTCTGTAATTTTTCTATGTTCTACAAGTGCAGAATTTTAATTTTATCCCATTTCATATCATATTCATGGTTTTTCATTTTTTCTTTTAAAGTTCTGGATGTTTGTCCTACATAATATTGGTCACTTTTTTCACATTTCACTTCATAAATTAAACCTGCTCTTTTTGGTAAGTGAGTGTTCTTATGTACTTTGTCTGAAGATGGTAACAATGTTGTTACCGAAACACCACACACTATTTATTCATTTGGATTTGGTCTTATTACCTTGTTCCACAACCTGTGTTTCCTTTTCTATAGAAAATAGGAAGATTATTGTTTTTCTATATTCATTTCTGATGACTACTGGATCATGCCTGCCATTGTATTATACCATACTAGGCCTACTTGTGCTAAGCAAAAACAAAGTTCCAATTTTAAAATAACCTAATTTAATTCATATGACTATAACCTAACCTAAAATATCATATTGATATACTAAGCAGTGAGTTGTCATAAGTGTTCCATAGAAATGTATAACAGATGATGAATCACAGATGCATTTGACCTAATCACATTATATTCTAAATTATACACTGGTGTCCAAAAAATAAGAAACTTTTGTTTTTTAATGATATGTTTTAAAATACACAACGCTAAAAGCTAAAAAGTAATTTAATTAGGTATTTTAAGTCGTAGAATTTATTTATCGCAACCATTCGATTCGGTAAAATTGAAAATATGCAAATTTTTTCTTGTCTTTATAAGTGTGCTATTTGGCGTGTCGTTTACCCCATCTAAGAATTGTCCAATTATAATTTTATTTAATCCTTAGTTAATTATAAGTTTACGAAAAATTTTAGCAGATGATTTAAAATGGAGAGCTGTTGGAAGAATGGAGGCAGGGCAATCACAAGTTAAAGTAGCAAAATGGCTAAATGTGAATAAATCTGTGGTCAGAAAAATATAGAAACAGTTCATTGGGACAGGAACCATCAAAAGAAAAGAAGGTTCTGGTAGAAAAAGAAAAACAGCTACCTCTGAAGACCGTTATCTGGTCGTAACTGCCAGGCGCCATAGGGAGATGACAGCTATTCAACTCTCTAATGAACTATCAAGTGCTACTGGAACGAGAATTTCAAGACAAACTGTTTACCGAAGGCTTCACGAAGGTGCTCTTTATGCAAGACGACCAATGGTCTGTATCCCTTTAACCTCTGCTCACATGAGAGCCCGCTTGAATTGGTGCTTGGAACATCACGCCTGGACTCATGATCAGTGGGCCAATGTTCTCTTCAATGACGAGTCAAGATTTAGTTTAAACACAGATTCTCGACGAGTTTTCATCTGGAGGAAGCCTGGAACCCGCTATCATCCCAGTAACATCAGGGAAATAGACAGTTTTAGAGGGGGCAGTCTCTTAGTCTGGGCTGGCATCAGTTCTAGCAGACACACACCCCTCCACATTTTTTCTGGGGGCACTTTAACTGCCCAAAGGTACAGGGACGAGATCCTTGAGCCCTATCTAAGACCTTATAGAGATCAAATTGGTCACAATTTAATTTTAATGGACGATAATGCTCGTCCGCATAGGGCTAGGCTAGTCAATGAATATCTCCAGAGTGAGAATATTCGAAGGATGGATTGACCAGCCAGATCTCCGGACCTGAATCCAATAGAGCAAGTGTGGAATGCTCTAGGGAGGCGTATTGGAGCTCGTCACCCCTCTCCCAGAACCATCGTTGAGATAAGAACTGCTCTATTGGAGGAGTGGGGTTTACTATCCCTGGACCTCCTCCAAAGCCTGGTAAACAGTATAAGGGCTCGCTGTGAGACCTTGATAGCTGTTAGAGATGATCATACTCCCTATTGATATCTTATTTCTTTAAGATCTGGAACCTTAGCTTTGGGTATGTTGGTAATAATTTGCATATTTTATAATTTCAAATATTTATTTTTATTTTCATATAGCTAGTCAAATTTTCCATAGTTTAAACTATTTGTATACTAAATTTTATATTTGTTAATAAATTAGCTTTTGAGAAATTTCAATATTGGTTAAGTTTCTTATTTTTTGGACACCAGTGTATATTGGAATAATGAGACAAATCATATGAGCTTATAAAATATATATTATTACTCTTTTTTTTTATTTATTTATTTTTTTAATATAAATATATGGTCGTAAGATTCCGATTTACCAAATTACATAAAATACTCACCATCTTCTGATATTCAAATAATGGCAACCTATCTCAATTACAGAGAAATAAAAAAAAAAAGATATTTAAAATTTTGATAATTAAATATTACTAATGGGAAATTTTCAACGATTAAATAAATCGAATATATTTTTTTACCGAAAATATAAATTTTGGAAAATGCAAATTATTAAAAATTTATGCCGGGCGTATTTCGTGAGCTTTATTTCTTTTGACAGGTATTATTAATTACACATAATTTAAATACAGTAAAATTTACCGTTATTTGTATTCTGTTAAACATTTTACTAGTTGTATTGAACCAAAAATGTGTTATATAATATCTTTTGGTTTTTCTTTTGGATGGAAAAACGTGAGAATGTTTATTTACATCGGGCAACGTGCGTAAGTTTTATTTTTTTGTTTATTTATTTATTTTTAATGTGAGTGTAGATATAGTTTGAATTTAATTTTTATAGTATTAACATTTTAAAAATAAACCAATTATGAAATATTAAAAAAATTTAGGTGGAATGAATAAAATAATTTCTCTCGTAAAGCAATATTTTTTTTTTCAAAAACATGGCGCGCAAATGAATTTTGTGTTAATATTTAAAATCTTCAATAATAGTTTTAAAATCGAAAATACCGTACAGTGTCTAATATATATTTAGAATAGCCTAAATTTCTAGAGAATACATATGATGTTGCAAATTACTTGGATCATCCTTTGGACTTTTCTTTTTAGATTTTTATTTATTGTTTTTTTGTTGTTGCAATTGCAATAGAAGTCAAAATTCTTTGAAGGCGCCAGCTGCGTTTATTCCTTAGAATATATACAGCGAAAGAAGCAGGGAAACGAAAGAAGGAGACGGAAGAATTATAAGCGAAATCAATTTTAAATGAAAAGAGGATGAAAAAATGGCGAGAGAGCCAAGTATAACTGTCTAGCAGTTTAGTATTAATTTCTATTCACTTTCTGTGCTCTGTGCGATTTTTAGAGTTGAACCAACTGATAAGAAAGTTTGATTCTGCCAGCGAGTCTGAGATACAGGCCAACAATGTATGATCAAACTGAGCCAGTCAAATTAGTAATGCTGTCTTTATCCTGTACCTCAAGAAAGCTGGACAGTTGAATATTAGGCGTTCCACTGTCTACTGTTCTTTCAAACAGTGAGAGCAAATTTGGTCATTTCTGGATACCAGGGAGCAAGATCTTCCAGGACATGGCAGACTTGTGAGGATGGTCGTGATATCTTCACGAATTTTTGGGATAAATTTGAGAAGACAACTTTAATCTACTTCTTTACTGTGTTCTATGAACGAAAAACAATGTATATAGTCTCAACTTTTATATATAGATATTATTTCCTTTTCTTCTTTTTCTCTTTTCTGAGCGAGGATTCAATTTCTTCACCTGCTTCTTATTTCTTCTTAGATTCATTTCTAACAGGAGAATCGTCCTGTATAAGACTGTCTTAATAAAGGCTTGTGTATGTGTGAGAAGACAACTTGAAGTAGATGTTATTCTTCTGTAGGGTTCTTATTTATTAACCCTGTGTATAAACCAGGCCACTAGTTTTGATACACATGAAAGATACAGCAAGAATTTACAGAAAATGAAATGTAAGGATTTTAAAGTAGAGGTGCAGCATTCTTTGTCATCGATACTAATGTGACCTTGAACCCAATATAAGCTAATGTAAGGATCTTTTGGGAGCCGAGATACTTCCTTTCATCCCTTTGGGATGACAGACCGCGGCGTCGGCGAACATGCAGCAAGCTTTTGGCAACATAGTATATAGTAGGTAGGTGGCCATGCTGCGTAGCGCTGAATTCCAGCAGCAGCCAATGAGAACCATTCGAACATTCTAGATCAGATATCCTTTTTCTACTTATTGACTCTGTATATAAATATAAATAATGCATAATTCTTATAAAAACTAACTTTGAAATACTTTTTTAGCGATCGCTGGACTTAATTGACTGGCATTCCACAGATCACAGTCCTTTTTCTACTTATTGACTCTGTATATAAATATATATAATGCATAATTCTTATAAAAACTAACTTTGAAATACTTTTTTTAATCCATTGGACGGCACACCACACATCACACTCTAGCGTCATTAAATTTTTTACAATAAAACATTATTTTGCCTATTAGAAAGACTCAAGTTGATGCGAGTTTAGATCTACAGTCTGAAGCAATAGTTATATTCCAGTATATTATTTTTAAAAATCTTGAAACGAAGAATTTCTTGCAGTTTTTTTATTATTTAAATGAGCTTTTGAACATTTCTGCTCTTCCACAGGAATGAATTGTTCTTTTTATAAAAATTCCTATTGAAGCGCAGAAATACCCGAAAGTTCGGCTGAATAAAAAACCCTACAAGAAACTATTTGGTTCACGATTTTGTTCTTTTGATAAAAAATACTACTCCAGGTTGTTGTTGTCGTGTCCAATGAAGAGCCTCAAATGTCTCCATACATCTCTATCACAGCGGTCATAATGTCCTCTATCTTGGGTATGTAAAGCTTTTACTCTTGGTCCATGTCAATTTTTTTGCAAGGCTGCGGCCATTTCTGGGCATGAGAATATATAGGTAGGTGTTAGTTCCACACCAGGACAATTGTCCTGTAGGTTCTTGTGTCATCTGGATGTATTGGTACATTGTCTTTACACCATTTTGGAAGAAGAACGGTCTTGTATGGCTGCAAGTTTTATAGGTTGCTGTCTGTCAGATACTCGTGGTGACTTGTGAACTTTAAAGGTATAAACTGTCGATTTCAGACAGCCCTCAACCTGGAATTGAATCCCGCATTAGGCACTTTTATTGCACTACTCAAGGTATATATTGTGATGAAGAAATATATATTATATTTATTATTTAATTTTATTTATTTATTTAACGAAAACATTTTTGAAACAGATTTAAAATTTTACATTTGTTAAATCATCATTTAGTTGCCTAGCTTGCTTGCTCAATATAATCTAGCTGTAGATAGTTGGGGTTAATTTGTTAATATTTTGTTGATTGGTCGTGCTGACGTCATCAATAAATACTTTCACGCCTTCAGATATACAAAGACTTGATTTCTACGCTACAATATAATTATTCAAGTTATTCCAGTGTTTGCTGGGATAATAATACTTGTAAGGCAAATATGGCCCAAATAATTGTTTAGCTTATTCTGAGAATCTGTATAGTCTGGATGGAGAGAGAGGTTTGGTGCTCTTATGTAGGGAATATAATTGCTGCGTCAACTTCTGACTCATATCTTGAATCATCTATGAACATATCTCTTCAAGGTTTAGACTGAAAGTTGTAGAATACAAAAATATATAATGCTCTACAGGATTTTTTTTCGAGTTGAGCATACAAATGAATCAAGTTATTTTATCGCATGTAGGGACTTGATGAAGACCTGTTGAATTGAAAGCTGCTGGCCCAATTAGCCGGTGTAAGAAACGATTATAAAATAATACTCAATTGAGTTTGATATTATAGTATTGTGGATTTGGACAAATTACAAAAATATATAAGATATGGAAGCATTATAAGGCACGAATGTTTCTTTTTTTCAAACACAAAACAAACTCTTCTACTGTCCTTACTACGATGAAAAAATATTTTGGGAGGGCTTGGCTCATCAGTGGATAGGACAGTAGAAGAGTTTGTATTTTGTATTTTGAAAAAAGAAACATTCGTACTTTATAATGCTTCCACTTCTTATATAAAGATGGTATGTTATCGCCTTATACAAAAAAATATAAAACATGCAGAAACTATTTTTTTTTATGATTGAAGGAAGCTTTCTGGCAAGCCTTTCGTTAGCTAACTAAACTTATGTATGCGTTTTAATTAGATGAAAAATGCTTGTCTGAAAGCTTCCTTTGTTGTCGTGTCCAATGAAGAGCCTCAGATGTCTTCATATATCTCTATCGCAGCAGTCGTAATGTTCTTGGGTGTGTAAAGGTACTGTTCTGGGTCAATTTTCTGTTGTTGTTGTGTCCAATGAAAAACCTCAGATATCTCTGTACATCTCTATTACAGCAGTCACAATGTTCTTGGGTGTGTAAAGTTGCTGTTCTGGGTTAATTTTCTGTTGTTGTTGTGTCCAATGAACAGATGTCTCCATACATCTCTATCGCAGCAGTCGCAATGTTCTTGTGTGTGTAACGTTGCTGTTCTGGGTCAATTTTCTGTTGTTGTTGTGTCCAATGAAGAGCCTCAGATGTCTCCGTACATCTCTATCATAGTAGTCGCTATGTTCTTGGGTGTGTAAAGCTGCTGTTCTGGGTAAATTTTCTGTTGTTGTTGTCGTGTCCAATGAAGAGCCTCAAATGTCTCCATACATCTCTATCACAGCAGTCGCAATGTTCTTGGGTATGTAAAGCTGCTGCTCTGGGTCAATTTTCTGTTGTTGTCGTGTCCAATGAAGAACTTAAGATGTCCTGTGCATCTCTATCACAGCAGTGGCAATGCCCTCTATCTTGGGTAAAAAAAGCTTCCTTTTATCAAGCAAATAAAAAGAGTTATGGCTTTTTATGATTTTTTTTTTGTAATTCAGTTGAGTGTTAAGAATTCCCAATAGAAAATGCTGTCTCTGGATCATCTATCATTATGTAGACCAAAAGAACAAAACCATAGTTTCTTGCAGTTTTCTTCGTGTATCTGAACCGAGCATTTCTGCTAATACTACTCCAGGTTGTTGTTGTTTCCGTGTCCGAAGAAGAGCCTCAGATGTCTCCATACATATAGACAGCAGTCATAATGTCCTCTACCTTGGGTGTGTAAAGCTTTTGCTCTGGGTCCATGTCAATTTTCTCCAAGGCTGCGGCCGTTGCTTGGCATGAGAATATGTAGGTAGGTGTTTGTTCCACACCAGGACAGTTGTTACATGTAGTAAATGAATCACTCTACGTTCTCAACTGATGAGCTATACCACTACTCAGAAGGTGCAAATAGGATCTGTGAAGATAAACATGGACTGAAGAGATTTAGAGGACTTCGCTATGTAAATCTTCACATTTATATTCCTATATTTTTAAATTAAATATTGTGGCGAAAAATAATTTATTATTTAATATAATATTATGCAATGAAAATATATTCAACAGATTATAAAAATATATATTACTCTGTATTTGTAAAATAAACTTAAAAATATTTCTTCGCTTGTGTGTGTGCCTGTTCAAGATTGCCTAGCTGTAAATAGTTTGGGTTAATTTGTTAATAATTGTCGACGTGACGTTATCAATAAATGCTTTCACATCTCCAGATATACAAAGACTTGATTTCTACGCTACAATTATATTTAGGAATGTGTCACTTTCCTTTTTGTAAAATCTTTGTTTACGTTATATAATTAGCAAACGTATTATAAGATGATGATGATTTATCATAATGATGAACCTTTAGGCTGAGTTTCTTGATATTGCTCCATAGTTGAACATGCACTTCCATTAGGTTCTTGCTCAAGGATGCTTTCATGGTCTTTTTGGGATTTGTTCGAGTATTAGATGATTTATTTACATACAGCTTGTTGTTAGATAACGTAGGTTGTTTACATTCTATGTACAGAACAATGTTGCTGAGTTAACAAGAAACTTAAATTACAAGAGAAGGAATCGCCAGACATCATATTGCCACGTGGAAAATTAGGGAAGACAAAAACTTCAGGAGGAGACAACAATTTATTCAAGGCAAGCAAAAACTAAGATTGGTAAACAAAAGATAAGCCACGAGGGAAATTTACAGAGTCGCAAGATATAAACATAAAAATGACCACTCTGTTAAAAAAAAATGATGAAATTAATAAATACTATGTTACAATATTGAAGAAGGAACAAAAGTTTACGGAGAAGTGTTTCTTTCGCCATAAACTTTTGTCCCTTCTTCAAGATGATGCCAGGCGATTCCTTCTTTTGTAATTTGAATCCAAATCTTCTACATCTAGAACGTTACAAGAAACTTATACGCAAAAAAATCACTCCAACTGGCCAAATGGAAATGTCATCTAAACTTTAAAAAAGATTTCAAAAGTTTCTTCAGTGGCCCAAAAATTCCTAATTATATCAAACCTAACTTCTATAATGTTCAATTCTTCACTGGACATGGCGACTTCAACTCATACCTGTTTAAAATTGGCAAAGCTGAATCACCAGGATGCTCGTGTGGAGGCGAAGAACAGAACCCCAGACACTTATTAACTAACTGCCCCCTGACCTTAGGGAACTAAATCAACTTCCCATAACAAATATGCAACATCTGGTCTACACTAAGGACATACACCAAAGATTCAACAATTTCTACAGAATGTACTTAACTAAATAAGTGACTACTAATGTAATCAATTTGCATACTGATATGTAAATATGTATATATCTCTTTAAACTACGTGTTCTTTTTTTACATTCAAATGTAGATATTTCACACGCAAATATCCGATTTCTGGATATAGCGTGTATTCTGCAATTGTTAAATAAATAAAATCTAAACTTTATAAAAGAAACTCGTTAACTTTTGTTCCTTCTTCAAGAAACTTAAAATTCAATTAAATTATTATATTGTAGCGTAGAAAATCAAGTCTTTGTATATCTGGGGATGTGAAAGTACACCTATCCCCCGATTTACACGGTAGTTCCTGAGACAAACGTGTAAATCGGGGGATAGGTGTACACAGAAATAAAAATAAAATGCATTGACAGGTTAAAATATGTAGTCAGCACATAAGCTCGGGATTCCTCGTGAGATGTGTACACAGCGCATGTGTTCAATCACAGTAGCATTTAGTATAGTTGATAAAAACAAAAAAAAACTTATTTGGAAAACCGTGTAAAAGCGAAAACGTGTAAAACAAGTACCGTGTAAATCGGGGGATAGGTGTATTTATTGATGAAGTCAGCACGACAAGTCGACAATTATTAACAACTCAGCAACCCTATCTACAGCTAGAGAATCTTGAATAAGCAAACAAAGAAATATTTTGATCATATTTTACAGATAAATATATATTTATATAATCTGTTGAATAGTTTCATTGAATAATTAAATTAATAAATTATTTCTTCGTCACAATATTTTTAAAATAATAGTGTTTGATGGGATAGAATATATAGGAATTTCATATTCTCGCCTATAATTTAGGTAGCTTATGGATGTCATCATTGAAAAACGTTTGGTTTCGAGACAATCCATTTATCAAGCCAATTTTTAACTTCTTCACGATTCTGAAAGCGTTGGCCAGTCAGCCTATGTGCCATCGAGCGGAAGAGGTGATAATCCGATGGAGCGATATCTGGAAAGTATGGCGGTGGTGTAAGACTTACGATTTGAAGTCTTTCAGGGTGTCTTTTACCGATTGTGTGACATGTGACCTTGAGTTGTCATGAAGCAGTATCAACTTGCCATGTAGTTGAGCCCATTCTGGTCGTTTCACTGCGATTTCTTGGCGCAACTGCATAATGGTTGTTGATAGCGATGTGCAGTGACGCCTGGTTTCAGAAGTTTGTAGTAAAGTATGCCGTGCTGATCCCACCAAATGCATAAAAGAACCTTCTTTCCATTAATATTGGACTTGGCGTTAGAAGTTGTTGGCTGTTTTGGGCTTACCTATGATTTCTTGCGCTTCGGATTGTCAGAATACACCCATTTTTCATCCCCAGTCACAATACGACAAAGAAAAAACTATCTTTTAAACATTTACGGCAAGATTTCAGATATCGTTCTTCGATTTTCCATGTTTTTTTCACTCAATTCATGAGGCAACCATTTTCCTCACTTTTGAATCTTTCCCATAGCATACAAACGAAATTAAACAGCCTGTTGAGTGACGTTGAGAAAAGCCGAGAAGCCGCTAACTGTTCTTGTGTTTGAGCATTGTCTTCATCCAATAATGCTTGAAGTTCCTCATCCTCGACATTTTTTGGCTGCTTTCCGTGTTCCTTGTCGTTGACGTAAAAATCTCCAGATTTGAATTGTTTAAACCACTCTTAACAGGTTCTTAAAGAAAGAGCATTGCTTCAATAGGCGTTTTATATATATTAAGCATTCGATAAGCTTTGCTTTCACTTTTCTTGAAGTTGAAGATGAAAGCAAAGCTTCCAGAGATTTTTCAGGTACAAAAGTAGACACATAAGTCGAGCTTCAAATAAAAAAAGCGTATAAGATTTTATATCAAGTGGTGGTGGTGGTGCTTATCTCCATGGTTAAGCCAATTCCTGAAGTCCACTCCTCTCCAATTTTGAGATTATATGAAGTATTACATATAAATAGCTAACGTTTAAGACGCAGAAATCGATGCAAAACAAAGGAATAGGTAAAAGTTTGTTTATGAAAATGTATAATGAATTGAATAAAAACGCTGAGTCATTTTTGCGCACCCAAAATAAGAAAACCAATCCAATATGATGGTAGAACGGTCTGGAGATTAATTTGGCGAAACCGCTGAGAGGGTTCACCACTGAAAAGCCAAGCCTTTTCATCTAATAATTCTTATCATTGCAGTAAGGTGTCTGTAGAGAATGTTTGATAATGATAATCATAAATGAAATACTGTCAAAATGATAGTTATAAACTACACTCATGGATTAAAATTAAGGAAGTTATAACTTCAGCATGTATATCGGGATTAAGACAATAACTCTGAAAGATATTACAGTGACCTTTATTGAAGACACACGAGATAACCAAGTGTGTATACACTCATGGACAAAACTTAAGGAAGTTGTACCTTTCAGCATGTATATCGGGATTGAGACAATAACTCTGAAAGATATTACAGTGACCTTTATTGAAAACATACGAGATAACCAAGTGTGTATACACTCATGGACAAAACTTAAGGAAGTTGTGCCTTTCAGCATGTATATCGGGATTGAGACAATAACTCTGAAAGATATTACAGTGACCTTTATTGTAGACACACGAGATAACCAAGTGTGTATACACTCATGGACAAAACTTAAGGAAGTTGTGCCTTTCAGCATGTATATCGGGATTGAGACAATAACTCTGAAAAATATTACAGTGGCCTTTATTGAAGACACACAAAATAACCAAGTGTGAACAAAATAAGCAGAAGGGTGACTTGAAAGACTTTTCATTTCCTTAAGTTTTGTCCATGAGTTTATTAAGTCCAAACCTAAAAGCGAGGGCGTCAAAGAGCCAATAGTGTTGTGATCGCTGGAGCATAGGATGATGCAGATTTTCTTAGCAGATGCCAATGAATTGAATGAGGGTTATCAAGAGAACTAGTTTGTTATCTAGAGAAACGACGTATATGTTTGAAAGACGCGTTTACATGAGTGTGTATGATAGTGATAATGAAATATTAACCAAATAATGTAGACAATTATAGTCCGACCACATCTCCCTGCGCCCACCCTCCCCCCCCTGGACCCTTGAAATATTCGACCAAATATGGTCAGTTTCCAAGGCGACTAACGTGGTAACGTGGCAACGGCACCCATTATCCAATGAAAGGCTCTTCTCATTGGACACGACAAACACAACATTAGTCATAATGGGGACAAGTTCAGTAGAGTGTGAATAGGTATTGCCCAACTTCAAACAACAGAAACAATCAGGAATCAAGAAGTCGAAAGGATCAGTACCCCATTCTTCAGCTACGTTTCGCCATATCACGTTAATTACACATTGAAGATGACAGTGTTTCTAGTCAAACATCCAAACATGTGGAAGATTATCAGCAAAGATTTAACACTTTTTGGTAGTGGTGTCTTGTCCATGGAGCAGATCAGATCGTTCCATGCACCCTGATCACAATACCGGCCAACTGAGGTGCGTATGGATGTCCTGTTCTGAATTGATGTCTGCCATATAGAGGGCTGTATATATGGTCCGGGGTGAATTGGGTGTTGTAACAGCAGTTCCTGTAGTCATGTCTGGGTTTATCTTCATTCCTTTAAAATGTCCTGTTCTGGATTGATGTCTGCCATATAGAGGGCTGGCAGGGTATATATGGTCTGGAGTGAGTTGGGTGTTGTAACAGCAGTCCCTGTAGTCATGTCTGAGTATATCTCCATTCCTTTAAAATGTCCTGTTCTGGATTGATGTCTGCCATATAGAGTGCTGTATATATGGACCGGAGTGAGTTGGGTGTTGTAACAGCAGTTCCTGTAGTCATGTCTGGGTTTATCTTCATTCCTTTAAAATGTCCTGTTCTGGATTGATGTCTGCCATATAGAGGGCTGTATATATGGTCCGGAGTGAGTTGGGTGTTGTAACAGCAGTTCCTGTAGTCATGTCTGGGTTTATCTTCATTCCTTTAAAATGTCCTGTTCTGGATTGATGTCTGCTATATAGAGGGCTGGCCGGGTATATATGGTCCGGAGTGAGTTGGGTGTTGTGGCAGTTATTGCAGTTCCTGTAGGATCTAGTCATGTCTGGTTTGACACTTTTTGTCTACCCAAATAGGTTGCAGATATAATAGGACCATTTTGCAAATACCTCACTAAGATTCACAACCTTTCGCATTCTTGAATTGAGTTTTCATTCATTTTTATACTATCATAACAGCCACTAGCACATAGCACAATATTTGAGGAAGAATAAGATTCCTTGATGTGAATTTACAAGTCCTTCTAAGCGCAGAATCTTATACCTTTGATTTTGAATAATTTCAAACACACCAGAAAGTTAAAAAATATGACCAGTGGCCAATTCGAGTATTTTAAAAGTATAGAATCTTATTTGTCAGAAGGTTTTCTTTTCCTCTCAAGGTGGGACAGAAGAGACTGATGAAGATGGCAAAAAACTCGAATAAGCAGAATCCTTGATAAGACCCATTCACATAAGCATAAAGTGAGGCAATGAAACCTTTGTTTTAAATTATTAATCTATTACCAACATTTCACCCTACATATTGCTTTCAAAAATGTCACCAAACAAATCTAATGTAATAGCTTATTATAATTTTTTTAGATCATCATTATGTAAGGACCAGTCAACAAGTGAATGACTTTGAGATGAAGAGTAAAGCCAGTTCAATTTCTATGTAAATAACACAATTATTACTTTACCCAATTGGGAGAATCTGTATGGGGCAAGTCTCTAATAAAGGCTTTTGTGTGTGTAAATTATTAATCTATTAAAAAATTGTTTATTTAATAAACATATAGTGCATTTTAATCTAAATATATGATTAAATGAATACTACAATATTTTAAATTATTTATTTCCTACTACATTTCACACAGTGTGTGGACACGCTGCGATCCTTTATAAAAGTTGGAAATAAATAATTATAAATAACAATATTTATAATTCCAACTTATAAAAATATTTTCCGTTTTATTCTGTAAAAAAGGCTTTGCATAAAAAATGAATTTCTTTTTATAAAAATAATATATACTTTTCTACAAAAAATATAAAATAACTTTTAAAAATTAATATTTGACATTCTAAGAGATGTAAATTTTAAGCAGACATTTAAAGCATAATGGGGTTGAGAAACTTTTATTAAGTAAAAAGACTATGGAATCGGCATTTTTTGAAAGATAATGGAAGATTATGAAAGTATAATGCTACGAAAAAAAGAAAATCAATAAAAACCATCAAGAAAGAAAAATGATGTTTTGGTTATAAGAACAAAAGATAATCTTCAATTTTTAAATAACCTTTTGTATTTAGATATATAATCGTTTATATTTAATAATTTCTTATGTTATAATGTTGTGTTAAATATAAAAAATGTATTAGATGTTAATAAAAAATAAATTTTATATATCAAAAAACGCTCTAAAACTTTTCAATAAAAATTAACAACAGATTAAAACAATAAAATGGCGTATTAAATGGCGATATAATAAACAGAATCCATAGATCTTTTTATTATTTTGATGATAGATCTTTATCAATATTTAAGTCATATTGATTTAATTTTAAAATAATATAAAAATAACTTGCTCCAATATTGTTTTCCAGCTTTAAATCTAGACTATAGAAAATGGATAATTCTTTATATATTTTATTTTACAATTTAATATATTAAAACTCTTTAATATTATGACTCTTTTTCTTTAATTAAACAAATTCCACAGTTTTCTGGAGATGAGCTTCTTTACCTTTATTAAATGTATTTTCTCTAAATCTAAATAAATACAAAAGAATATAGCATATAGGTAACTCCTCAGGATCTATATACATTTCTTCAATTATTCGCTATAGAATATATATTTGCGAATTATTATTGAATACCATACACATCAAAAATATTTATCAAAATTCGAAACAATTTTAAACGTGTAAGATTCTTTTTGAAATTAAACAATTTCACTTATTTACTGCAATGGAAAAATTAAAGTAAGGGCAGTAGAAATTGTTTAATTTCAAACATAATCTTACGCATTTAAAATTGTTTCGAATTTTGATTTAAAAATAGATGGCGTGCTAGTGCATCATATTACAAAAATATTTATATCTACCAAAAAAAAATATATATATATATAAGCACCTCTACTTATAAACACATGGATATCATTCTCCCGCTACTCTATGTTGTATATATAACAAAGCTGCGAGAGGATGATACTCATGTACCAAAACTGGCAGCTCTCCCTTTAAAAATTCATTAGAACGATGTATTTTTAGGTTATCATGGCCATATCATCTTGCTTGAACATCTTTTTCTAGCCAATTCGACCGATTTTATAACTCCACTCAGTAGTATTTTATGAAATCAAAGCCGCCCCTGTACTATGAGGGCCATAGCCAGAAACCATGGTATACAGGTTGTTGGCTTTTTGTCCGAATTTTCCAAAACTGATGGTGTGGCTCATTTTTTATCACCAATTCTACGTTTTAAACTGGGGCTGATGTCCTAATATGTATTGTTTTAATGCATCTTAAAGAACACTTTTGCCACTTCTTTTCCATAATTGTAGATATGTAAAATGAATTATATTTTGTTCTGATTTTGTTCACCATATCAGAATAATTTTGTTTTAAAGTTATAAATTGGTAACAATTTAATGAGGTTAATGAACAGAAGTATAAAGTAAATTAGATGCCTTATAACAAATATCAAGGTGTAAATATAAAACATTTTTGCATATTAGACATAGAAGTACTGTGTTATGTACATATGAGAAACCCATGCTACAAACGAATAACACAAGTATTGTGCTCAAATAAAAAAAGAAACTATTTAAATATAATCTATTTAATATATCAGCTATATTAATTAATTCTAATTAAAACTTTTACAACATTCTAAAAAAAAAAACACTCACATAGAGTCACTTATTTATTTATTACCAGTTGCAAATAAGACACGCTATATCCAATCTGGATAATTGCGCGTGAAACTATTTACAATAATTCATATTGTAGTAGAGTAGATAACAGAATTATTAAAAAAAAAAAAAAAAACAATTACGAAAAAGAGCATTAAATAAACATATATATTAAGCAAATATGCAACAATGTATAGAGTCACTTACGTTCTTGAGAAGCATTTATTGTTACAAAATTTTAAAAAATGTGTTTTCATATATAAATGATGTGTTGTTTTGTATATTTTATAGAAATGATGACTATAAATGACTTTTAAATTTAAAATGACTCATGACACAGAGTATTTTGAAAAATAATATTATAAAAATGGTATTTATATAAATACTAGAGAATGTTCCCAGCTTCGCCTGGTTTTTATCGAGTAAAAGTTTGCCTAACGAGCATTTGTTAAAACGATTCTTGAAAACATCCAATCAACCTATATATAGATTTATAAACATATATAAATATTGTTATATGCGTTTAAATATATTTTTTAAAAACACATAATTTTTTTGAAAACATTTATTAAATTTTAAATAAGATATTTAAAAATATATATATGTCATAATTTGTACATAACTGGATGCAAACCCGCCCCAATATGTATGCAATGTATGTTTTAAAAGATTTTAATAAAGACAAGGCTTAAGAAATCTGGGAGAGAAAGGCCATCAAAGAGGAAGCAATCATTAGCAGGTTTTATTATCCAGGAACTCATAAAACTGGGTTCAAGAACCTAGTATTTCCTGGATCATGTCAGAACAAGCTAAGAACAAAGAATTAGCCGAGACCCAATGAGAGCATAGGGACATTAGTTAGGAACCAATGGGAATCGAGCACCCCTGGAAATTCATCCAATGAGAGCCCGGAATAGCTTTCGTCTTAAATCGGGAACGAAGTATAGTCAGTTGGGAACTGGACAGGATCGAGTCAGGAGATCGCCGCCGCTGAGACCAGTTTGGAGCCAATCCCATCTCCTCAACCCCTCAGATAAGTCCCATCTTCAATAATGTGAACCACCATAATTAATAGCCAACTTAGCAAAATAGCTTCAACTCCTTTTCTCCCTAGATTGCTAGCCTTTTTCCAACCCAAATTCTGTGTTTTCTCGTTATTTTCCCCTGTTTGAATACCTTACCAACTCAGCAACAACGACTGCGCCCACCACAAACAATCAACTCAGCCAACTTCAAAAGGTAAATCGCACCGATCCCACATACAGTGGTACCTCGACATACGAGCGCCCCAACATACGAGTTTTTCGAGATACGAGCCGACGAGCAAGTGATTTTTTGCTTTTAGTTACGAGCGAAATTCGAGATACGAGTTCGGTTCAGTAGTAACACGCAGTCGCGCCATCACGATCAGTTAGCAGCGTGCTTCCGCTGTGATAAGTTGTGTTTTGTGTTGCGTTTACATTTACAGTTTTAGTTCATTTATTTTTATAACCATGGATCGGAAGAAAGTTTTAAAAAGTCAAGTGCTAAGAAAAAGATGATGAGTATTGAATTAAAACGTGAAAATTCTACAAGTGAGGTAAAGGAGATCTTAGGAATGTGGGAGAGAGTTTCACAGTTCGTGGAAAAAAAAAAACACCCAGAAAAAGTTGCAACAGGTCGTGCATCTGACATTTTTAATGACACTTGCCTAACTCATTTCCGGAACATTCTGAGAAGGAGGAAGAAACAAACCTCCTTGGACATGTTTTTTTCTAAACGGCCTACAGGTGAAAGCGAGAAAAATGTAGCGAAAAAGGCAAAGACCAGTGAGGATATCTAATTTATTTCTTTACATTCTCTTTTTTGTTTTGTGCAATAAATATTTGATATTTATAAATACTGTACGTTTTTATTATTTAAAACCACGTAACAAAAATAACTGGGGTGACATTTTGGAGGTTGGAACGGATTAATGGTAGTTCAATTGTTTTGTATGGGGAAATTTGCTTCGAGATACAAGTAATTCAAGATACGAGCAAGGTTGCGGAACGAATTAAACTCGTATGTCGAGGTACCACTGTATATTGATATTGAACTGCCAAGTTTTTTAAAACGTCATTGGAATATTATATTACTAAATCCTCAAATTAAATATTAAATTTATTATACTTGGAACACATTTCAGCATTTTTACAATTTATAAATGTAATTTCACCAGATACCGCGAGAGGCGCTGCTTGTGAGTGAAAGTAGAAAATTTGCAAATAAATTGCAACAAATATTTATTTCAAATCAAATTCAAACCAGAAACATTTCAAGTAGTATAGTACATAACTTCCTAAAGTTTCACGGCGATTGGATAATCTTACCTTTTAAAAACATTCATCGTGTAAAATTATTAACCAATAAAATTCATTTATCGTCGCGACCAGTTCTGCGCCAAGCGGTAATAGACTGGAACTAACGCTTTTTGGTTTTACATTTTAAAAAATAAAGCACATGAACCTTTTTAGTTTTTTGATTAGCCTATATTCTAAACAAAATCTTTAGCTACCTACATGCGAAATTTCATAATGATTGATTCTGTAGATTTTGCGCAACGCGATAACAAACATCGATTTTGGATATTATTTTTATTGATATATATATAAAATATAAAATAAAGGATTTAATTTTAATATAGGAACTTTTGTTATTTATATATCGATTTTATATGCTCATGAATAAAACTTAAGGAAGTTGTACCTTTTAGCATGTATATCGGGATTGAGACAATAACTCTGAAAAATATTACAGTGACCTTTATTGAAGACACACGAGATAACCAAGTGTGTATACACTCATGGACAAAACTTGAGGAAGTTGTACCTTTTAGCATGTATATCTGGATTCAGACAATAACTCTGAAAGATATTACAGTGACCTTTATTGAAGACACACGAGATAACCAAGTGTGTATACACTCATGGACAAGACTTAAATAAGCTGTACCTTTTAGCATATATATCGGGATTGAGACAATAACTCTGAAATATTTCACAGTGATCTTCATTGAAGACACATAATAATCAAGTGTGAACAGCCTCTGCCTCTTCCAAAAAAGCAGAAAAACTGCGACATCAAAATATGAAACTTCCTTAAGTTTTGTCTGATGATTGTATATTTGAAATGTTTCCCTTTATCAATGAATGAAATGAACTAGTTTTTTAAGCTTCTATATTGTCACATAGAAAATTAGTAAAGACAAACTTCAGGATGACACAACAATATATTTAAGATACAAGCACAAACTAAAATAGATAAAATACAAGAGAGGCAATGAGGGAAGTTTACACAGAATAATAAAATATATAAATACATTAAAATCAATAATCTGTTAATAAAATAATAAATACTACAATCTATATTAATAAAATGGAAATTTCATAAGTGGACATCACTAAAAACTTTCGTTACAATGCATCAATTTCAACCAAATTTTCAACATTTATATAAAACGAGATGGAGCAGGTTTTGCTTAACATCAAAATATATTTCCTAACATTAACATGCGTAACTTCGCTGTTATCGATTAAATACAAAAAAAATCAACAGAGTTAATTTTATTTATATATAAATACAAAATAAAATTTCAACAGAGTTAATCTTTTTACATACTAGCTAATAATCTCAATCTAAAAATATTCAAAACAAGCAATTTCAAGCTAACACCATATGTAAAACAGTCGGCCAAGAAAACAACAACGATATTACATCTTTCTCACATATTCACACACAATCTTGATTAATAATTAAAACTAATCTTTAACATTGTTTATTATACTTCAACTTTTATTTCTACATTTGTTTTTAAATACCCAATTGTTTTATCGTGTTTCTAATTTCGCCTAACAATTATACAAATTTATAGTGACCAACATATGCAAATTTTATCTTTGTTTTTATTTAACTTGATATCGTAAACATAACATCCATTGTAAGCATTTTTCTGTTCACCTTCCGTGGTTTCTCTTTTCTCTGATAGTTTTTAGGTGTAGTATATTTTCTTATTACTAGTATTATATATAATCAAAATTTGGATTATTTTTTTAATGAGATATTTATAATATTTTTTAAAATATGTTTTCTCCCTCTCTCATTTGTTTTTTTCTGTCATATTTTTCATTTGGCACTATATAATATTATATGAAAGATGTAATAAAAGTATATTTATTCTCAATCTTTTTTCTCTTTCTCTCTTAAACCGAGCTATATGACTCGTGCTCTGGAAATCCTGTGACCTATTGAATCTACTATCCTGGACGAGCCCTTTCTCGTCTGATCACCGAAGTTAAGCAAAAACCTGTTAACTTATTGAATCTACTATCCTGGACCAGCTCGTCCGATCACAGAAGTTAAGCAAAATCTTGTGACCTATTGAATCTACTATCCTGGACGAGCCCTCTTTTCTCGTCCGATCACAGAAGTTAAGCAAAATCTTGTGACCTATGGAATCTATTATCCTGGACGAGCCCTCTTTTCTCGTCCGATCACCGAAGTTAAGCAAAATCCTGTGACCTATTGAATCTACTATCCTGGACGAACCCTCTTTTCTCGTCCGATCACCGAAGTTAAGCAAAATCCTGTAACCTATTGAATCTACTATCCTGGACGAGCCCTCTTTTCTCGTCCGATCACCGAAGTTAAGCAAAATCCTGTAACCTATTGAATCTACTATCCTGGACGAGCCCTCTTTTCTCGTCCGATCACAGAAGTTAAGCAAAATCTTGTAACCTATTGAATCTACTATCCTGGACGAGCCCTCTTTTCTCGTCCGATCACCGAAGTTAAGCAAAATCCTGTAACCTATTGAATCTACTATCCTGGACGAGCCCTTTTTCTCGTCCGATCACAGAAGTTAAGCAAAATCCTGTAACCTATTGAATCTACTATCCTGGACGAGCCCTCTTTTCTCGTCCGATCACCGAAGTTAAGCAAAATCCTGTAACCTATTGAATCTACTATCCTGGACGAGCCCTCTTTTCTCGTCCGATCACCGAAGTTAAGCAAAATCCTGTAACCTATTGAATCTACTATCCTGGACGAGCCCTCTTTTCTCGTCCGATCACAGAAGTTAAGCAAAATCTTGTGACCTATGGAATCTATTATCCTGGACGAGCCCTCTTTTCTCGTCCGATCACCGAAGTTAAGCAAAATCCTGTGACCTATTGAATCTACTATCCTGGACGAACCCTCTTTTCTCGTCCGATCACCGAAGTTAAGCAAAATCCTGTAACCTATTGAATCTACTATCCTGGACGAACCCTCTTTTCTCGTCCGATCACCGAAGTTAAGCAAAATCCTGTGACCTATTGAATCTACTATCCTGGACGAGCCTTCTTTTCTCGTCCGATCACTGAAGTTAAGCAAAATCCTGTGACCTATTGAATCTATTATCCTGGACGAGCCCTCTTTTCTCGTCCGATCACCACAGAAGTTAAGCAAAACCCTGTGACCTATTAAATTTACTATCCTGGACGAGCCCTCTTTTCTCGTCTGATCACCACCAAAGTTAAACAACGTCGATCCCGGTTAGTACTTGGGAGGGTGACCTGTAAAACCATATTCTCTCTCTATATTGTGCCTCTGCGGCTGGCCCTGCACGCACTGCCTTATCCGGGCACCATCCGGCGTCAAGCCAGCCTGTCTGCATCGCCTGCGGCTCCAGCGATCTGTCGCTGGCCCACCGCTACTGGTCCTGCAGCGCCGTCCGCCCTCTCATCCGAAAGGTGTTCTCCATCATCGGGCGGCAGCCGGAGTTGCAGTCCTGGATCTTCGCGGTGGGCCTCAAGGACCATGTCATCACCATCTCCTCGGCGGCGAAGCATGCGATATACGTTTTTCTTCGTAGATCGCGAAATGCGTGGTGTTGCTGGAGACCCGCTGGCGATCTTCCATCAAGCTCTGCAGCGGTGGCTGAGGCGGCATGTACAATGTTCTTGTACATAGCATACTGTTTATATCAATTTTTTCGTTTTTTTTTCATGTTAATTTCTCATAATTAGTGCGGAATGAGCACTTTACTGTATTGACAATATATCAATAAAAATATGTTAATTGTCAATTGACTCTCTTTTGTCGTTTGGGAGAATCTCCTGGACATAACTGTATATAGTTTACTCTTTTATTTTATCTTTCTCATATATATGTTATGTTAAAATATTATTCTATTTAAAATTATATTTCATAGATCCAAATACTCTGTTAAATCGACCGCCAGAGGTCACGTTTACCCTATAAAAACTCGTTTTTGTTCTTTCCTGATGGCCGGCTCAAATCTTCGTACATTATGTAAATAATATTTTGTTTTCCTTGTTCTACTCGCCATAAGCCAGGCAATACTTTAATCAAATTATGTTTTTTTTATATATTCTTTTAGTTCAATTAAATCAAGTTCAATTAAATTTAGTATTATACTTTCAAGATTTCAACCACGACTGCATTACCATAATCCTCAACATGATCTAAATTCAAGGAGAAAATCTCTTTTTATTTATATAATATATATATTTTTAATTATCCCTTTTTTATATATATTATTTTATAATACCTCCATTGAACTTGTGTATGATGTCAATATAATATTTTTGAATCTCTCTCTCTCTCTCTAGTGAATAAACAAGCCTGGCCTTTTATCCCATACTGAAGCAATGAAGATAACAGCAAGGGCCACCATCTACAAGTATCATCTTGGTATTCACCTGGCTATTACCACATCGAACTGTTTACTCTGTAGAAAAAAACTCAAACAATCAAAGGAGGGAGTCTTTTTATGATTGAAGACACCAATGAACTAATGAATGCCAATGCCCAAAACCATAGTACACAGGTTGGCTTTTTGTCTATATTTGCCAAAAATTGTGTTTTGGTTTATTCTTTATAATCACTATTAAATTATTTTCAAGTGCAAGGTCGAACTGCTTTTCGCATGTGTATACATGTGGTGCACTTACAGTAATAGCAGTCGCATAATACCCACCATGATTATCATGGTCTGTAACATGTGAAGACATGTGGTGTACTTACAGTAAAAATCAGTCGCTAACTACCCACCATGATTATCATGGTCTGTAACATGTGAAGACATGTGGTGTACTTACAGTAAAAATCAGTCGCTAACTACCTACCATGATTATTAGGGCCTGTACCATGTGTAGCCCCGTTAGTCAGCCACATTTCAGAGTTCTCTGTTCACGATTACCTGTAGTGGCTCGGGGCTCACGACACTGTACTACAAGGCAGTCCCTTACTTGTGCTGCTTCTCCCGCCCGCCACATAGAGGAGGACTTCTGGGCGGGTTAAAAAAATAGTAAAAAGATAAAAATAAAATAGGAAACCTCTTGTTGTGAACTTGTCTAGACTTGTTTTTCTGAATTTCACTGCTTTTTTGTTTACTTTATCCTCAGTAATGAACAAAAATATAAAGAAAATAGGTTGAAAGAGATTTCTAATAATCCAGCCTGCCTCACTGGTGGCCATCTTGATCCTGCAATCACACGTGGGACCGTGAGACATTTTACCTGTTTGCTTATTTATTTGTTTAATAAGTAATTCTCATAGGCCTCTGATCTATCAAATTTTGAATTTGGCTACCAGAGTGAAGGCAAAATTTCTTGTAATTTTTACAAAACGCTTTAACATTAATCCTATCCTACAGCCTCAAAGTGGCAGGAGGGTGTAAAAGGGTAGCACAGGACGTCGGGAGTTTAACTCCTGGTAGGGCCACCCTGTGCTACATACCCAGCTAATGTAGGAAGGTATCAATTGGTAGCGTTTGTTCTCCATAGGAGCGGCTACAAAGGGCTATGTCAGGAGACCAAAAGAAGCAAAGTCTCTGATAGATATTTCATATGACTGGTTAATATTATATATAATATAAATAATGACAGGTCAATATAATTATTCTTTTTATCATCATTTTGCTACATCTCTGTTTCTGGCTTCAGTAAATAACGACCATCCGCGTCGTTAGTTAGACTTTATATCTAATCCAAATTACCCAATTTATATAATAAATATATTGTATATAATCCTATTGAATACACATAGAAGAGGATTAATATGAGTTACAGTAATTTGTTTACAACTACGAGGTAACCCTAGATACACAACAGTCTCACTGAGTAGTACTTCCAGGTCTTCAGACCAACAGCACCCCTCTTTCCTTCTCTCCTAATAGAGATCGTTTAATCGACTTGAGGAATAAGCAACAACAACAACACAATTGAAGCATACCTTAAAATCCCAATATGCTCAAAAGACAAATATCAGGATTACTACAAGTAGATCCCTAAAATGATTACTAAGTTAGTTAAGCTCAAGAGGAGATCATACCTAGAAGGAACCCACCTAGGAACAGACGTCCACCAGAAAGATTCATGATGTGGATGTGATATATCAATGAATACTCTGCAAATTTTACTCTGTATCTATGTAATATATCATCAGCCACCTATATGCTAAATACTAAAATACTTGTGTAATTTGGAAGGTAAATAAATACACATTATTTGACAAAAGACGTGGAAGAATATTCAGACCTATGGTATAAATGTAAATTGAAATAGTAATAAAATTTAGGCAAGAAATAATCTAAGGAAATTTTATCATTTTTTTTTTGCACAAAAATCAAATTTAAAAATGAGATTTACAAGACTTAACTCATTTTTAAATTTGATTTTTGTATAGAAAAAAAATTGATAAAATTGCCTTAAATGATTTCTTGTCTAAACTTTTTCACTTTTTCAGTTTACCTTTTTACCATTTGTCAGAATATTTTTCCACGTTTTTTGTCAAATAAAATTCTTGGAAGTTGATATTAAAAATACACATATATTATTGTGTGATTGGGGGTTGCTTAATTGTACAAAATACTGTGGTGTGTCGATTTATTAGTCCAGCGATGGCCCAGAAAGTATTTCAAAGTTAGTGTTTTATTGGAATTACTTATTAGCTACATTTATATGGGAAGACAAAAATGGTCCTCTCTGGTTTCCACTGCTGTGCCGCCCTGGCGCAGCGGTCGTCATCTCCTGATTTATGGCGCCGCTTGTGTATTTTTGTTGACGGCGCGGTGCGCCATCCAGCAGGCTGGAATGGAGTCTCTCAGCCCCCACAATACTACAATTACTAGGCCCTTTGCAATGATTCTGAAGATAAGACTTGAAAAAAGTATAACTCTTTAATTCCAATACACAAACAAGTTACACTATTCCATACTAGATAAATGAATCACTCTGAAAACACAAACACGATATATATACATATATACACAGTTATCATCATAAACTCTGTGACAACAAATAAACAAATATTAAATTAATCCGCCAATACATCACACCATCTTCCCCCTACAAACTTTGATATCGCACAGGAGGTCTCCGATCCCTTGGAGGGTTTCTTCTTGGCAGGGGCCTTTCCTCCGTCCGGGCTTCTTTGTCTGAGGAACACGCGGATTCCCTTGGGCTGCCTTCAATCTCCACACCTTGGTCCCCGGACACTGGATCCTGCGGCAGTCCAGCTGTTTCCGACGAAAACGATTCTCTGTCCCTCCGGCTGTTCATACTCTCAGGAGCCATCCATATTGGGTCATCTTCCTCCTCTCTTTTCTCTCTGGCCTCATCTCCATCTTCACCACTAGTCCATCTTCTCCTTATCTGATCTCGGTGGTAGGTCTTCACCTGTCCATTTATCAACACTGTATAGACTCTGCTCCCCTTTCTGCCCACTATTCTTCCTGGGATCCATCCGACACCCCTAAAATTCTTACACCACACCTTATCGTCCACCTCGAACTCCTCTTGGCCTCTTCCTCGATCATACCTCATCTGCCTGGCCTGTCGTTCTCTCACCCTATTGTCCAGGCTCTGGTGTATTAACGTCAGTCTGGTCCGCAGAGACCGACCCATAAACAGCTCTGATGGGGTCTTCCCAGTTGTCTCATGCGGCGTGCATCGATATGTGAGGAGAATTCTAGACAGTGCATCTTGAATGGTATCTTCAAACTTCCTTTTATTTTTTTCCAAGGCCATCTTTATCAATTGAACCGCTCTTTCCGCTAAACCATTACTCTGTGGATGGTATGCTGGAATCAGAGTTTGTCTGACTCCATTTCTCTCAAAAAAACTCTTCATCTCTACCCCTGTAAACTGTGGGCCATTATCCGACACCACTTCCTCTGGTAACCCATACGCTGAAAACAATCTTCTTAACTGCTCAATCGTCTTTCTTGCGGTTATCTCTCTCATCGGGATCGCCTCGACCCATTTTGAGTGGCTATCCACCACAATTAACAAATTCACTCCATCTTTAAATGCAAAATCCATATGGATCCGTTGCCAGGGCCTGGTTGCCCACACCCACGGTCTCCAGTTTACTTTACTTGGGCCTGTCTGAGCTTGCTGGCAATTTTTACACCCATTTACCATGCATTCAATCTGGTTGTCAAGATTCGGCCACCAAAAATGCGACCTAGCAACCGCCTTCATTTTGCCCATCCCCGAATGGGTCTCGTGTAGACAACTCAACATATTTTTCCTAAGAGAAGACGGGATGATCACTCGCATTCCCCACAATAAGCATTCCCCGTCCATAGTTAACTCCAACTTTCTCTGAAAGTAGGGTCTGAGGTTTTCCCCAACTCTTTCAGGCCAGCCTTGCTGCGTATAGCGCTTCACCACTGACAATACTTCATCTTTTTTAGTTTCCACACCTATTTCTGTTGCTGTAACCGGCAAATCTTCCACGTATGATAATATGAACGTTTGATTCAAAACCGGATTTTCGTCACTCTCTACTGGCAACCGGGAGAGAAGGTCTGCGTTTCCATGATCTTGAGTTCGTCGGAATTTAATTTCATAGGTATAAGCTGCCAAAGTCAGTCCCCATCTCTGCAATCTTGAAGTAGACAAGGTGGGAATCCCTGCTCTCGGTCCCAAAATAGATACCAAGGGTTTATGATCTGTAATTAGGGTGAATTGTCTTCCATAGATAAACTGGTGGAACTTAGTCACACCATATATTATTGCCAGGGCCTCTCTTTCTATTTGTGAATAGTTACGTTCGGCCTCGGAAAGTGTTCGTGAGGCAAACATGATTGGTCTCTCTTGGCCCTCGATAACATGGGACAGCACCGCCCCCACTCCAATCTGAGATGCGTCCGTGGCCAAAGACAAGGGTAACGTGGCATCATATGGCACCAACACCTTCTCGGAGGTAATTCTTTTTTTACATTCCGAGATCGCCTCCTCACACTCCCCTGTCCACTTCCAATAACTATTCTTTTTTAGCAGCTTGTGAAGTGGCTCCAAAATCTCTGGCAAATTCGGAATAAACTTTCCATAATAGTTCACCAGTCCCAGAAAAGATCTCAATTCCGAGACATTTGTCGGGCTTTTGGCTTTCTGTAGCCCTTGTATCTTGTCCTCTAAAGGCCGAATACCATCTTCTTTGATGAGATGTCCTAAATACTGTATTTCTCTTCGCAGAAATTCACATTTTTCCCTTTTTAATTTTATGTTGTGCTTCTGCAACCGAACAAAAATAGTTTTTAATACTGCCATATGTTCCTCCACTGACGCCGTGGATACGAGTACATCGTCAATGTAACAAATAACCCCATTAATTCCCGCCAATATTCTGTCCATAACTGACTGAAAAAAACTAGGGGCATTTGCCAATCCAAAAGGCATTCTTTTAAACCTAAAAAGCCCCTTATGCGTATTAATAGTTAGGAGTGGCTGGGTGCTCGGGTTAACCTCTAATTGAAGGTATGCATTGCTCAAATCCAGTTTAGAGAAATACTTCCCTCTAGCCAATACGGAAAACAGGTCCTGCTGAGTAGGCAGCGGATAGGCCGCAGTATCCAAGAACCTATTTAAAGTTACTTTGAAATCACAGCAAATCCTAAACTCATTATTCTTCTTGGGCACAACCACCACTGGAGTTGCCCACTTGCTGCTGGGTACTTGATACAAGTAGTCCTTCTCCACCATTCTTTCTAGTACCTCGTTTACCGCCGTTCTGATCGCAAAGGGAACTGGTCGGGCCTTATGAAATATGGGGTTTACATCCTGAATATTCACTGCAAATGCGAATCCTTTTATTGGATCTGTTGTCTCCCCGAACACAACCTGATGTTGACTCAATAATTCCGCCAACGTGTCCTCCAAAGGCATCCGATTCACAATAGAATTTCCAATTTTCAAAACATTGATCCACTCTCTCCCCAACAAGGCCTTCCTTTCTCCTCTCACCACGACAGCTCTAAGCTTAGCGATCGTTCCCCGAAAATCGACCTTGACCTCTATTTCACCCAGGATCGGTACCACCGTTCCGTCATAGGTCTTAACAATTATTCCCGCTTCCTTTACCTGCACGTCTGGGAGGTATCTTTTGAAATCCTTCTCCGATATTAAAGTCAGACAGCTACCCGTGTCAATTTCGAAAGTCATCAAAGTGTCCTCTACTCTCATCTTAATCACATATGGAGGGTCATTCGTAGCATACTTGACTCTATAATCATAGGTCCTCATAAAGACCATTCTTTGAACGGATTCTTCCTCCTCCTGATCCTCGATTAGATTAATCTTTCTCTGGTTCCGAAACCGGCTCACCTGTCTTTCGCTTGTGTGTTCCCCACGGCTCCTGCAGATGGTTGCCAAGTGACCTCTTTTCCCGCATCTGAAACAGGTCGCCTCTCTAAATCTGCATAAGTCTTTATGCAACCTCCCGCAATGTATGCACTTTCTCTTTTGCTCACTGACTTCTGCGCGTATTTTGTCCACGCTATCTGCAGGCTCATTGACATGGAATATTCTGGTATTTCTTTCTGCTGCCTCCATCGACAACGCAATTTCAACTACTCTTGCCAACGGCACATCTCCTTCCGACAAGATCCTCCTCTGGATTTTTGCATCTCTCAATCCGCACACTAATTTATCTCTTAAGGATTCTTTTAAAAATTCGCCAAATCCACACGTTGAAGCTAGCCTCTTGATTTCCACAAGATATTCTGAAACACTTTCCGTTTCCTTTTGAATTCTTCCAAAAAACATAAATCTCTCTACTATAATAGATCGCTTTGGGGAAAAATATTCAACCAGTTTCTCAATCAACTCTTCATATGTATACTCTTTAGGCAACTTCGGGCTACATAAATTTTTCAATGTATCATACGCCTTCCCGCCAATTAGAGTCAATAAATAGGCTTTTTTCTTTTCTTCACTAGCCTCTTCTAGAATTAGAAATTGCTCCAAACGCTCGATAAATGAGCAAAAATTTTCATTTTTTTCTTCAAATTCCTTAAAATGGTAATGAGCCATCATGAAATAATTTTTCTTATGCAAATTTCCAATAACTCATTACTTCCTTAAAATTTAAACAAAATTATTCATATTCCGCTATTCCAACGCTCGGGTTCTTACTCTAAACTCGTCGCCAATGCAATGATTCTGAAGATAAGACTTGAAAAAAGTATAACTCTTTAATTCCAATACACAAACAAGTTACACTATTCCATACTAGATAAATGAATCACTCTGAAAACACAAACACGATATATATACATATATACACAGTTATCATCATAAACTCTGTGACAACAAATAAACAAATATTAAATTAATCCGCCAATACATCACACCCTTAAAGGCATCTTGGATAGCAACTGTCAATAAATAACGTCAAAAAAGAAACATTTTTAGAATTCTGACAAATTTGGCCTGAGATCAACATTCTTAGCTGAAGGTTGCACAAGTAATTAGTAACGATATAATGATTCTAACCTCTTTTACAAATAGAAAAAGTCTCTACCCATTTACACTCAATACTTTTGTCACCTTTTCCAGAAAATAAAAATTTCCTAGGAAGCCATTTTTGGTAGTAATTTCTACATTGAAGTTAATTCATCCCTCATCAATGTTCTTATTCATGCTTTTACTAAGCCCATTACAAAAATTATTTTGGGAAAATTTTTGAATTTTTAATATAATGATAAAATATTATTGTAAAAAATATGTTACATATGTCTGAAATAATAAAGAATTCTAAAAATTAAAACACCAAAAACATTTTTAAATCTAACATCATTGATAATAACATTTGTTGATCGTTTGGAATATTTGTTTCTAAATATAAAAAACCTGAAATAATATCTTCTTTTAAAATTTAAACTCGAATTTCTATAGAGAGAAAAAAAAGCAAAATATTCAAATAATATTTTGAGTAGGCAATTCAGTTGCATTAGAAGTGAAACTGAGTCGCACAAACACAAAAATAATTTTAAATAATTCTATTTATATACAATTATTTTTCATTCAAACATTTTTTCAAATCTTACGCAAGAATAAACTAGATGATTTGTATTTTTTTTGTTATTTAAAGGACAATATTAGAAAAAAATTATTTAGTAATTCTGGAAATGGAAGTTTTCAAAGCTTAAAAACAAGTCAGTTTGTATATTTCATTATAATCTTTAAGAAGTTCAAAATATAATGAATTGTTTCTTTGAAAGGGTATTATTTTAATAGGGCTTTTGTATTATGTTTTGTTTAAAATATATTCAGCATTTCATCTTGAATGAATTAATGTGATAAATACAATACATAAAGAATATTATTATAATTAAAACAAGTAGGTAAATACAAATATTTTATTACAAAATAAATTTTAGTATTAACCAGAAATAAAATTATTTTAAAATTCATCATTCTTTAAAAATGCATCGCGTATTTATGTTCTGATTTCAGAAATAAAATTATCTTAAAACACCATATATTTATATAGTCTAAACAATTTAACAGAAAGGTTCATATAACAAAAAATAAATTCAACTCAATATTTATAAAAAGTGTTAATTTAACGATTTACAATTTAATTAAACGCTTCAATAAAATATTTTAAAATTAGAAATAGAAAATAATATATTTAAATAATTTTGATTATAAGTTTAATAGCTATACTCTCATTTCTTTTGCCTTTTCAAAAATCAACATTTATAAATAGTTACAATTTGATTTGATAGATGGCGCCATAATTGTTTTGAAAACAAATTCGCGGGCAATTCGGAGAGCAATGCGAGTTCCAGTGTTGCATAAATACTTTTAGGATAATTTTTTTTCTATCTATTTTAAGAATTTCTATATGACTTACTGAACACAAGACCTTACTTCAACTAATAATTTGTGAGTTTTTTGCTTATAAAAAGTGCATTTTAAAATGTATTTTTAAATAATTAGATGAGTGAATTATGTCAAAAAATGCGCCAATAGTAAGCAATAATATTGCACATATTTTTCTATATTTTGAGTTTTTCTACATAATGACATGTTTGCTTTGTACTCAATTAAGAGATAACACTTTATATTATACAACTAACATAAAATATCAATGATTTAATATTTTAGAGATATTTTTACGTATTTACATTTGTATTTTTAAATGCTAGTAGGAAATATGTTGTTAAATACCTGTGATCGGTATGTATTATTGTTGTTTTTCCCTCCAATATCTATTGACAATACGGTCATAATAAAATAAATATTTAGCCTCTTTTAATTTGTATAGACTTTTTAAGTTGTTTTCGGTAAATAAACTTTTGTTAGTACGTACTTATTTTTAAAAATCAAATAGTCATTAATTCAAAATCAAACTAAACGAACTTTTGATAACTTAATTATCATATTTTTAAAGAACCATTATAATAATAAAACTATTAAAAAAGGGAAACAACATTGATTTTTTTACCCAACTTGTCAATTTTATTAAACCATGTCAACTTTGAAAACATTCGTTATTGTTTATTATATAAACTTAAAAAGTTTGACAAATAAATTTTAAAAACGTCAAAAATATTATATTTTTAAAAAGTCGTCTGATATTAATATAAAAATAAAATTCGAAATATATATTTTTATCAAAAGATAAATAAAAACGAATTTATTAATATAAAGTAAATGCAATAAAATCTCAATATTTTTGAAAATATCCAATGATAAACTAATTAATAAAGTTTTAATTATACATATAAATATAAAAATTCTTTAATTATAGATATTTATTGTATGGTATATATAATTTATAGATGTACACCTATCTCATTCCCAAGATTTTGACAGCAATTTCAAGTGTCATATCTGTTTTTATTTAAATCTATTCAGTACGTCTGCTATGTCAGATATTGTTGAGTTCTTTCGGTAAAGAAATGGTGACACTTAAGATGAGCTGGGTATAACCTATGATCATTAGCCAATCAGGGCTTTACAAACCATCCATTACAACATAAGAATCGAAGAAATTGAAGCTTTGATATGGTACAATTTGGATTATAGATTATAAACACAAGGTAATAAGACACCAAATAAATAAATAGTGTGTGATGTTTCAGTAACAGTATTGTTACCATCTTCAGACAAAAGTATTGAATGATAAGGTACAATTTGGATTATAGATTATAAACACAAGGTAATAAGACACCAAATAAATAAATAGTGTGTGATGTTTCAGTAACAGTATTGTTACCATCTTCAGACAAAAGTACTGAATGATAAGGTACAATTTGGATTATAGATTAGAAACACAAGGTAATAAGACACCAAATAAATAAATAGTGTGTGATGTTTCAGTAACAGTGTTGTTACCATCTTCAGACAAAAGTACTGAATGATAAGGTACAATTTGGATTATAGATTATTAACACAAGGTAATAAAACACCAAATAAATAAATAGTGTGTGATGTTTCAGTAACAGTGTTGTTACCATCTTCAGACAAAAGTACTGAATGATAAGGTACAATTTGGATTATAGAATATTAACACAAGGTAATAAAACACCAAATAAATAAATAGTGTGTGATGTTTCAGTAACAGTGTTGTTACCATCTTCAGACAAAACAGACATTCAGTACTTTTGTCTGAAGATGGTAACAACACTGTTACTGAAACATCACACACTATTTATTTATTTGATGTCTTATTACCTTGTGTTTATAATCTATAATCCAAATTAAATCTTTGTACCATATTGTTGCGCTGAAACAATAGACACGAGGAGAAGTAAACCCAACTGAACTATAATATCTCTGTCTACCTTAAAATCTACGTGCATTTATATAGCTAGCTATATGACATATTAAAAACTTATGTAAATCAATACAATCTAAAAATATGCAAACAAATCAACCACGCTACAATATATAAATTCCAATGTTTTTTTAAAAATTAATTTATATATACAGTAAAACCTGTCTATAGGCGCTATAGCGTCTAAATAGCGCCTCTCTATGGCGTCCGATATTAAATACGTAGTACGATGCGATTTACATTAAAAGTGACCTGTCTATAGCACCCCCTCTAAATAGCGTCTTCCTCTCTATAGCACCCTATTTTGGTGAGTCCCAAGAGCTATAGACTATAGAGTTTAACTGTATATATTTATTTACTTTTCCTCGGATTTACCCAGAATAATTTATTAGCTTGTCTTAATTAAGTTTTTCTGTATATAAATTTCATATTACCTTTATGTGATTAACTTAAAAAAAGAAACAATGCTTATAACTGGTATTTTTACTGTTATTCCTGTATATACCCTACATTTTGTGCTTGGAGAATCTGTATAAGACTGAAAGGTCTTAATAAAGCTTTTTGTTGTTGTTGATTACTGGTATTTTTTACTGTTATTCCTGTATGTACCCTACATTTCTGTGCTTGGAGAATCTGTATAAGACTGAAAGGTCTTAATAAAGCTTTTTGTTGTTGTTGATTACTGGTACTATTACTGTTATTCCTGTATGTACCCTACATTTCTGTACTTGGAGAATCTGTATAAGACTGAAAGGTCTTAATAAAGCTTTTTGTTGTTGTTGATTACTGGTATTTTTTACTGTTATTCCTGTATGTACCCTACATTTCTGTACTTGGAGAATCTGTATAAGGTCTTAATAAAGCTTTTTGTTGTTGTTGATTACTGGTACTATTACTGTTATTCCTGTATGTATCTTACATTTCTGTGCTTGGAGAATCTGTATAAGACTGAAAGGTCTTAATAAAGCTTTTTGTTGTTGTTGATTACTGGTATTTTTTACTGTTATTCCTGTATGTACCCTACATTTCTGTACTTGGAGAATCTGTATAAGGTCTTAATAAAGCTTTTTGTTGTTGTTGATTACTGGTACTATTACTGTTATTCCTGTATGTACCCTACATTTCTGTGCTTGGAGAATCTGTATAAGACTGAAAGGTCTTAATAAAGCTTTTTGTTGTTGTTGATTACTGGTATTTTTTACTGTTATTCCTGTATGTACCCTACATTTCTGTGCTTGGAGAATCTGTATAACACTAAAAGGTCTTAATAAATATTTTTGTTGTTGTTGATTACTGGTACTATTACTGTTATTCCTGTATGTACCCTATATTTCTGTGCTTGGAGAATCTGTATAAGGTCTTAAAAGAGCTTTTTGTTGTTGTTGTTGTTGTAATCCAAATTGTACCTTTTCAAGAAACATCGCACACTATTTATTTATTTGAATTTAGAGTGTCTTATTACAATTAAACCTGTCTATAGCACCCCCTCTAAATAGCGCCTCCCTCTCTATAGCACCCAATTTTAAATACGTAGTACGATGCGATTTACATTAAAAGTGACCTGTCTATAGCGCCCCCTCTAAATAGCGCCTTCCTCTCTATAGCGCCAGTTTTTAAATACGTAGTACGATGCGATTTACATTAAAAGTGACCTGTCTATAGCGCCCCCTCTAAATAGCGCCTTCCTCTCTATAGCGCCAGATTTTAAATACGTAGTACGATGTGATTTACATTAAAAGTGACCTGTCTATAGCGCTCCCTCTAAATAGCGCCTTCCTCTCTATAGCGCCAGTTTTTAAATACGTAGTACGATGCGATTTACATTAAAAGTGACCTGTCTATAGCGCCCCCTCTAAATAGCGCCTTCCTCTCTATAGCGCCAGATTTTAAATACGTAGTACGATGTGATTTACATTAAAAGTGACCTGTCTATAGCGCCCCCTCTAAATAGCGCCTTCCTCTCTATAGCGCCAGATTTTAAATACGTAGTACGATGCGATTTACATTAAAAGTGACCTGTCTATAGCGCCCCCTCTAAATAGCGCCTTCCTCTCTATAGCGCCAGATTTTAAATACGTAGTACGATGTGATTTACATTAAAAGTGACCTGTCTATAGCGCCCCCTCTAAATAGCGCCTCCCTCTCTATAGCCCCCGATTTTAAATACGTAGTACGATGTGATTTACATTAAAAGTGACCTGTCTATAGCGCCCCCTCTAAATAGCGCCTCCCTCTATATAGCCCCCGATTTTAAATACGTAGTACGATGTGATTTACATTAAAAGTGACCTGTCTATAGCGCCCCCTCTAAATAGCGCCTCCCTCTCTATAGCCCCCGATTTTAAATACGTAGTACGATGCAATTTACATTAAAAGTGACCTGTCTATAGCGCCCCCTCTAAATAGCGCCTTCCTCTCTATAGCGCCAGTTTTTAAATACGTAGTACGATGCGATTTACATTAAAAGTGACCTGTCTATAGCGCCCCCTCTAAATAGCGCCTTCCTCTCTATAGCGCCAGATTTTAAATACGTAGTACGATGTGATTTACATTAAAAGTGACCTGTCTATAGCGCCCCCTCTAAATAGCGCCTTCCTCTCTATAGCGCCAGATTTTAAATACGTAGTACGATGCGATTTACATTAAAAGTGACCTGTCTATAGCGCCCCCTCTAAATAGCGCCTTCCTCTCTATAGCGCCAGATTTTAAATACGTAGTACGATGTGATTTACATTAAAAGTGACCTGTCTATAGCGCCCCCTCTAAATAGCGCCTCCCTCTCTATAGCCCCCGATTTTAAATACGTAGTACGATGTGATTTACATTAAAAGTGACCTGTCTATAGCGCCCCCTCTAAATAGCGCCTCCCTCTCTATAGCCCCCGATTTTAAATACGTAGTACGATGTGATTTACATTAAAAGTGACCTGTCTATAGCGCCCCCTCTAAATAGCGCCTCCCTCTCTATAGCCCCCGATTTTAAATACGTAGTACGATGCAATTTACATTAAAAGTGACCTGTCTATAGCGCCCCCTCTAAATAGCACCTTCCTCTCTATAGCCCCCGATTTTAAATACGTAGTACGATGTGTTTCACATTAAAAGTGACCTGTCTATAGCACCTCCTCTCTATAACTCCTCTTGGTGAGTCCCAAGAAGGGGGCGCTATAGACAGGTTTAACTGTACATTCTTGATAAAAAAAATAATCTGAAATATATTGTTACCTCTCTCTGTAAAGTTTGTTAAAGATTTGTGTTTCTGGAACTTTGTCTCACTGTCGGGCAATGTGTGAACCAGGACATAATGAGCGGGTCCCACAAGGCTTGGAGGCCGCAACTACGCAGCCTGGCCCTCCCGCTGGAACTTGCGCAGAGAGTGGAGCAGCTTGCGCAGGAACTGAGGCTACCTAGCCATGTGGTTGCGCAGGTTAGTCCTTGTAACACCATGGTTTCCCCACTATGTACAAAGTGTCAACCTACAACCCCCAAACCCTCCCTTCTACATTTCATTGAGTTCTCCTTCTTTCTTATCTCCACTCAATCATATTAGGGTATCAAGCTTGTAGAGCTTGTTGATGGTGTCTGTTTGACAACCATCATGACTGGGTGAAGTAGTCTGCCTTTGTCATTAAGACTGGGAGCACTACTCTGGCAGGCTGACTTAGCTCCAAAAGAAATGGCTACCTCTGACATGAGGAACAGACACCATGTACAGCCGCTCCTAATATGGAGTACAAACGCTGCTCATCCTGTATCCCTGGAGTCTTTACAGCTGGTACTATCAGCATGGCCAGGTGAGCCCAGGTTGTTTTGTGATCTTGTTACTGCTCCCCCTCCTCATTTGTCATCCGGGCTTGGGACCGGCAAAGGCGGAGTTGTTTCAATACAGTCATTTTATTGACCGCATTAGTTCATCCATTGATGAGTTCTACTCATCCCCAGCACAGACACCATCAACAAGCTCTACAAGCTTGATTTTATTCAATTTTAAATTTTATCCCAAGTATACATAGTACAGGCCATGATATTCATGGTGAGTAGTTAGCGACTGCTTTTACTGTAAGTACACCACATGTCTACACATGGTACAGGCCATGATATTCATGGTGGGTAGTTAGCGACTGCTTTTACTGTATGTACACCACATGTCTACACATGGTACAGGCCATGATAATCATGGTGGGTAGTTAGCAACTGCTTTTACTGTAAGTACACCACATGTTTGCATATGTGAAAAGCAGTTCGGCTTTTGCACTAACAAGTTTTCCAAAGCCCAATTTAGGTAATTGCACTCTCTGGTGGTGTTAGACTTTTGCCAGAATCGGTGGCCATTTGAGCACTTTTCTATTCAATACAGTATGAAATAAATAAATGCATCATATGAACTTTTGGTTCCATATTCAAGTGAATTCATATTTGTGGGGAGGGCTTAACAAGTATTTAACCAAACAAGGACGGTTGTTAATTCTTAATTAATGAAATACAATGTGGTGTGCAGGGAAATGAAAAAGCCTGGCTCACAGCAGTTGTCTTCCTGGCCCAGCAGGATCTGAGGTAAGGATACAAACCAGGTGTTTATACACTCATGGAGACAGAACTTAAGGAAGAAAGAAAAAGAAAAGGCATCTCCTTATTGTTGTTGATGGCTTGCCCTATCTATAGGAATAAATATCAACTCTTCTTTGATTTTTGATTATTCCAGAATTGTGGCCAAATACCCATTCTTGATTAAACAAGAAAAGTTAACCACATACGTGTTTCGGGATGTTGGCCCTCATCAGCGTGGTGCAAGCTGTACCTCAACAACCAAAAAACTGGACATTCAGGCATCCTGAAAAATCATGAAACGGGTAGTTAAGGCCAGAATTGATTTGACCAATTCTGAAATAATTAAAAATCAATTAATAGTATATATATAATAGTCTGATAGATGGTGTAAGCCATCAGCAACTTTCAGTTGCACTATAAGGAGATGTCTTTTTTTCCTTTCCAATTTTTGCACCTTATCCCAGTACAATGTCTCATTTGTACTATTTTTCACAAAACTTAAGGAAGTTGTACCTTTCAGCATGTATATCGGGATTGAGACAATAACTCTGAAAGATATTACAGTGACCTTTATTGAAGAAACACGAGATAACCAAATGTGTATACACTCATGGACAACACTTAAGGAAGTTGTACCTTTCAGCATGTATATCGGGATTGAGACAATAACTCTGAAAGATATTACAGTGACCTTTATTGAGGACACACGAGATAACCAAGTGTGTATACACTCATGGACAAAACTTAAGGTAGTTGTACCTTTCAGCATGTATATCGGGATTGAGACAATAACTCTGAAAGATATTACAGTGACCTTTATTGAAGACACACGAGATAACCAAGTGTGAACAACTTCTGTCTCTTTAAAAAATAATAGATGACTGCTGATATCAAAGACTTTCCACTTCCTTAAGTGTTGTCCATGAGTGTAGTTACAAAAATTTGACTTGAAGACACACTAACAACATAAATATGTTTATTGATAATGATATCTTTACAATTACTACAGGGTATTATTACAGTGTAGGGACTAGAGGATGTCATGTAACTCTCTGTTTATCGCAGGCTATCGGAGAAACAGACCAACAAGGTGACCAGGCTCACTGTGACAGACTTACTCAACACAACCGGCTGCCAGTAAGTTGTGTCCTACTGTCTGTCTGTTTGTCCTTCTCCAATTTCAACTAACTTTACCTCACCATCATATGGTCTTTATGGCATATATATGTTAATATTATTTTATTTTAAATTATAATTTCATAGATTCAAATACACCTATCCCCCGATTTACACGGTAGATACGTTCCTGAGAAAAATGTGTAAATCGAAAATTAAAAATTTTCAAGTCAAAACCATGTAAATCGAAAAGCTTGCAGAAAATGCATAATTTTGCTATTTAACAGTTGTGATTTTAAAAAATATTTTTAGGTGTACACAGAAATAAAAATAAAATGCATTGACAGGTTAAAATATGTAATATATTACGGAAACACTGTTTTTTTAATATAATTACAATACATACATAAACAGAAGAACAAAAAATAAAACCAAAGGTGTTTTATTATCCTTCATCACTGTCAGAAATTACTCTCATTCTTTTTTTCGGAATCGAAGGTTCGAATTCACTTTCATCTCTCGGAAGTTATTTGTGCCGATTCGATGTTTGAAGCAGAAATATTTACATTATGAGAGATGGTAATAAAATCGGTTATTAACAATTGCTTCGAATTTTTTGTAAGATCTTTGTAAACTTCATTATAAGCCTATAATTTTTTAAAAATTTATGTTAATTTGGCTGTGATTAAAGTAAAATTCAGAGGAAAAAAATGTGGGAAATTTTGGAGGGAAGATTAAAAACTTTTATTTTTTTTTTTAAATATTTTATATTATAATTTTTATTCAAATTAAAATGTTTTAATTTTTTATTTTAATTAAACCTATTTGGTAAATTGCCATCATTTCCCTCCAAAATTTCCCGCATTTTTTCCCGCGATAAAAATTGCGATAAAAACAAAAAACAAAATTATTTGGAAAACCGTGTAAAAGCGAAAACGTGTAAAACAAGTACCGTGTAAATTGGGGGATAGGTGTACTCTGTTAAATCGACCGCCAGAGGTCACTCTTCTCCTATAAAAACTCGTTGTTGTTTTATCCTAATGGCCGGCTTAAAACTTTTGTACATTATGTAAATAATCTTTTGTTTTCCTTATTCTACTCGCCTTAAGCCAGGCATTCCTTTTTTCAAATTATGTTCTTTTATATATTCCTTTAGTTCAATTAAAAGTCCCAAGCCCGGATGAAAAAGGAGGAGGGGGAGCAGTAACAAGCTCGCTAAAAAACCTGGGCTCAGCTGGCCCGGCTGATACTACCCTGTAAGTGCTCCTAATCCAGGGATACAGGATGAGCAGCGTTTGTACTCCATGTTAGGAGCAGCTGCCCATGGCGTCTGTTCCTCATGTCAGAGGCGGCCATTTCTTTAGGAGCTAAGTCGGCCTGCCACTGAGTAGTGCTCCCAGTCTTGATGACAAAGGCAGACGCATTCTACTTCACCCAATCATGATGGTTGTCATGCTTTACAAGCTTGATACCTTGATATGATTAAGTGAAGATAAGAAAGAAGAAGAAGAAGACTGATCAAAATTATATTTATTATCATACTTCAAGATTTAACCACGACTGCATTACATTACCATAATCCTCAACATGATCAAAAATCAAGCAGAAAATCTCTATTCATTTTTATGTAACATATATATGTTATGAATATTTTTGTTTTGTTGTTGAAAAAGATAGAATAGGAGGTGCAGTCGTGAAAAAGGAAAGATAGGTATTTACTTATCAAGAAGTTTTTATTTTGAATTACTTGAAGCAAATTAGACATAAAATTATTTTCACAGTAATATAGAATTTATAAAATGAATCCTATATTCGTGGTTTAAAAAATAGGTAGGTTAACTCTATACATATTTACAACAATATTCAAAGTGTTCTAAATCTATGGTCAAAAATGTAGAACAGTCAATGATGAAAATAAAATATAGGTTTTAAAAAAATAAAATAATTGCATTTTAGATTATATAATATATATATACTAGACGAATGGCCCGGGCAACGCCCGGGGTTTACCCGAGTGCGAATATATTTTAAAAACGTTGACTTGGGTGGTCATAGCGCCCGATTTTAAATACGTAGTACGATGCGATTTACATTAAAAGTAACCTGTCTATAGCAGCCCCTCTCTATAACACCCTATTTTGGTGAGTCCCAAGAGGGAGCGCTATAGACAGGTTTAACTGTATTTGATACACAGTGTCAAAGTTTTCTCACCCCTCTCAACAAACAGGGATGATAGTGTTATAAATAGAGAGCGTGTGATCTATTAATTTACATATTATACTAAAATTTCCAATTATATTTGACCATATTTAAACCTGTTATAAAACTTGTATCATTTATGTGCAGAGTATTAGGCTCATAGATTGTTGAGCTCTGGAAACCAAAAGGAATAATACTCTGCTAGTGATCTCTTTTGACTTGTATATAAAATATATATATTATAATAGGAAATAAACTAATGCTTAGTTAATCTTGCCTCGTCTTGGATAACAACACATGGTGGCAGCGGTAAACTGAATTCATAAAGAAGGTCGTTGTTCGAAGAAAATTTGAAATTCGACATCAAGCAAGCTTAGAAGCGGTAAACTGAATTCATAAAGAAGGTCGTTGTTCGAAGAAAATTTGAAATTCGACATCAAGCAAGCTTAGAAGCAGTAAACTGAATTCATAAAGAAGGTCGTTGTTCGAAGAAAATTTGAAATTCGACATCAAGCAAGCTTAGAAGCAGTAAACTGAATTCATAAAGAAGGTCGTTGTTCGAAGAAAATTTGAAACCTGACATCAAGCAAACTTTTTGGTAAGTTATATTTTATTACAAATAAGTCTTTATAATGCCCCAAAATTATAATTGTGAAGCCCCAGAACCTTTTAATTTTTCAAATCCAGGTGATTGGCCAAAATGGATTAGGAGATTTGAACGTTTTAGGCAGGCAAGCGGGTTAATTAATAACCCAGAAAATGAGCAAGTTAATATGCTCGTGTACTGCATGGGTGATAATGCAGATGACATTTTGTTGTCATGTAAAATAGCAAGTGACCAACTAGAAAATTATGGTAAAGTTATTGAATGCTTTGAAAGTCACTTTATTCCAAGACGTAATATAATTTATGAAAGGGCAAGATTTAATCAAAGATGTCAGCAGGAAGGGGAAAAGGTGAATGAATTTATCACAGCACTCCATAGCCTAGCTGAGCACTGCAATTTTGGGATGTTACATGATGAGTTGATTAGGGATAGGATAGTTGTTGGAGTAAGGGATAGAGCATTATCTGAAAGAATGCAACTTGATACAGACTTGACCTTAGTAAAAGCCACACTAATGGCAAAGCAATTTGAAAGTGTCAAAGAACAGCAGTCTAGCCTTTACCAACAAGATTCTATAGATCAAATAAAGAAAATGCCTAATCACATAAAAGAAACAAAAAGGCACGAACCAAAAATAAGACAATTCAAGTCAAACCAGTTGGGAGGGTCATCACATGGATGCACCAGGTGTGGCAATTCAAATAATCATGATTGGAAAAATTGTCCAGCGATGAACTCGTATTGTAGTAAATGCAAGAAAAAGGGCCATTATGCCAAAGTATGTAGATCAGAAGCCATAAATGAAATAAAATCAGAGATAGCTTTTTTGGGATCTATAGAGGATAATTCCAAGAAATGGATAGTACCAATTAAGGTAAATAATAGACAAATTAATTTTAAAATTGACACCGGAGCGGATGTCAACGTGCTCCCCCTACAAAATTATTATCAAAGTTTCCAAAGAATAAAACGGGAAAAATCTGATAAAATATTACAAGGTCCAAATGGAATACCCTTGGAAACAGTTGGAATGATCCACGTAAAACTTCAAAATAAAGGCCAGCACTTAAACTCGAAAATATACATTGTTGATAAACTAAAGCAGCCACTTCTCTCTGGAGAGACAAGTGAAAAATTAAACATTGTGAGAATGATTCAGCAATTTTCATCAGGAGGCCGCGGCGGACAGCGTGGTAGACTCGGAAGTGGAGATAACAGAGGCTGCTACAACTGCGGGGAAGAAGGCCACCGCAAGTTTGAATGTACCAAACCTGCCCGTGGTGGTGGACGTGGCCGTGGACAGAGCCGTGATGGAGGCAGCAACAACACCTGCTACAACTGCGGAGAAGTTGGCCACCGTAAATATGAGTGTACCAACAACACGGCTGAAGATGGAGGACAGGAGGAGAACCAGCGCAAGTCCAAGAAGGCTTGCTACACCTGTGGGGAGTTTGGCCATAAGAAGGACGACTGCCCCAAATCTGGAACTCAAGAGTCCGGAGATGAGGAGGAGTTCTCTGACAATGAGGAGGAAGAGACTCCCCAGAAGAGGAAGCAAGCTGAGGACAGTGAGGAGGAGGAAGTAGAAGCTGAAGAACCTCCCAAGAAGAAATCTAAGAAGCCCAAGTCCAAGAAGAAAGAAGAAGATTGCTATCTGACTCTTCAAGCACATAGGACGATGCCCTTGGAAAGCGCCAGGAGCAGAGAAATGAGGAGACCCCCACTTCGACATCAACCTGGCTCTCAAGGAGATGCAAGGATGACCAGGAGCAAGAGACCGAGGAGGATTGCCCTACACCAACGGCCTCATCTACAAGAGATGGAAGGATGCAGAGGGACAACCAAGACCAGGATCCAGAGAAGAGCCTCCCTTCAATGCCAGCCGTGCATACAAGATATGGAAGGGCAGTCAAGATACCTCGAAGGTTCCTGTAAAGTTAAGGGAGGAGATGTGCAGAGTATTAGGCTCATAGATTGTTGAGCTCTGGAAACCAAAATGAATAATACTCTGCTAGTGATCTCTTTTGACTTGTATATAAAATATATATATTATAATAGGAAATAAACTAATGCTTAGTTAATCTTGCCTCGTCTTGGATAACAACACAATTTATGCAACTATACCATCCCTGTTGGTGTTTTTGGGGGTAAAAAGAGAAAAATGTTATATAATATATATTTTAATATTATCTTTATGCATAGAAAGTACAAAAGTAAAATTTAAGGATTAAGAAGAAATACAAAAAACAAGAAAGGATCAAGAAGGCACTAACTACGTTGCCAAATTGTTAATTAACATATGCTAGCTAATATTATCATCATAAATTTATATTTATTCATATATTTACATAATTATTTACACAGAGAAAAATTATTTGAATTAATAAACCTAACAATTCCCCCCTTTTAATTCAATCTCAATTTTTCTTCAGAAATATAAACAGTTTAAAAAATCAAACATAGATGGCGTTACCTCCCCATTGCTTTCATCACCGTCTGGCGGCGCTGCTTGCGAGTTATATCTACAATTCTGCAAATAACTCTAAGGATATTCAAGATATTCAAGAAATTATTTTTCGAAAACCTTTCCGGGGATATACCTAATAATATCCCAGAATTTCATGGCGATTGGATGTATGGTTTTTGAATAACAGGGTTGTCTAGAGGGGGGCAGGGAGGACACGTGTTCCCTGTCAGCCAATGAGCGCGCATTCTATCCGTGAGCTTCAGACAAACAGACAGAATAAGGCAAATATATAAGTAGATATGGAGGGTGTTGGTGTGGCTTGTGGAGATGCTGCTAATAAAAATGAAATATTTTAAATAAAATAAATCAACTTTTATTAAAGAGAAAGAGATGAGGAAATAACGGCCACTTGAAAGAAAGATTTATTTTTAGACAATGCTTGTTACAAAAAAGTCTTGAATCCCGGCTAGGCAAGTGTAGTGAGATGTTCTATTAGGTTGTGCTGGCTGAGACGTAGTGCCACACTACTGACTGGCTGTAGTCTTCTCCCAGTACAAGCTTTCTGAAAGCAAAGTGTGGTCAGCACATATATATATTACCAAAAAAAAAAGCATAAGATGATGCAACTCTTTTTATACAAATAAATTTACTGGCAAAGAGCTTCTTTTAAATATCATCAAATATTATCTCTACAGACCTTACTGCAATGATATGAGTTATTTAATGAGAGGGCTTTTAATGTCTTATTATTATTATTATTTTTTGTAATTTGTCAAAAAACGCAATCCTCTGATAATCATATATACAGTTGAACCTGTCTATAGCCCCCCCCCCCCCCCCCCCCTCTAAATAGCACCTTCCTCTCTATAGCGCCCGATTTTAAACATTAAAATGTAAACATTTTAACATTAAAAGTGACCTGTCTATAGCACCTCCTCTCTATAGCACCCTATTTTGGTGAGTTCCAACAGGGGGCGCTATAGACAGGTTTTAACTGTATTGACATAAAAGTCACTGTATGTATATATGTTCATTGTCTTTACACGTCCATAATACGTAACTAATATGGCTGAAAGTTTAACAGTATATAGAGTAGAATCTGGAAAAACTTATTTTCAGGCTTCTATCTCGAATATCCTTGAAGTTATTAAAAAATTTACTCTGCCTTTGCCGGTCCCAAGCCCGGATGAAAGAGGAGAAGGGGGAGCAGTAACAAGCTCACTAAACAACCTGGGCTCAGCTGGCCATGCTGAGAGTACCAGCTGTAAGGACTCCAGGGATACAGGATGAGTTTGTACTCCATGTTAGGAGCGGCTGTACATGGTGTCTGTTCCTCATGTCATAGGCGGCCATTTCTTTTGGAGCTAAGTCAGTGGCCTGAGTAGTGCTCCCAGTCTTAATGACAAAGGCAGATGCATTCTACTTCACCCAGTCATGATGGTTGTCAAGTCTTAAGCTCTATAGACTTGATACCCTAATATGATTGAATGGAGATAAGAAAGAAGAAGATTAACAAATTTTCCTATTTCTCTCACAACCAGCCCCTCACTACGGCAACTGAGAGTAGTATGTCAAGGACAAGGAATCCAGCTGCGGGAGGATGGGCCCACGTGGCGCGATGGAGATTGATGTGTGGGGGGAGGTGGAACAAGACATTTCACAAAAGTGACATCCACAGTACCAATTTTTAATTGTAATGAATAATGATAAGGTACAATTTGGATTATAGATTATAAACACAAGGTAATAAGACACCAAATAAATAAATAGTGTGTGATGTTTCAGTAACAGTTTTGTTACCATCTTCAGACAAAAGTACTAAATGATAAGGTACAATTTGGATTATAGATTATAAACACAAGGTAATAAGACACCAAATAAATAAATAGTGTGTGATGTTTCAGTAACAGTGTTGTTACCATCTTCAGACAAAAGTACTGAATGATAAGGTACAATTTGGATTATAGATTATAAACACAAGGTAATAAGACACCAAATCCATCTTCTTCTTATCTGCTATCTTGTTTACACATTTGATAACAGTAACTATTTAAAATATGCTGTGGTAAAATTTCTCATTCAGTACTTTTGTCTGAAGATGCTAACAACGCTGTTACCGAAACGTCACACAATATTTATTTATCTGGATTTGGTGTCTTATTACCTTGTGTTTATAATGAATAGTATTTGAATAAAAGCATTTCAAAAATATATACGCACTCTGGTAAAACCCGGGCGTTGCCTGGGTCATTAGGCTAGCGAATATATATATTTGAAGGAATAAGGCACCTCTCCCATCAAAATAAGTGTCAAAACTAGATGCCATCTAGGAAAGATGACATTCTATTCCAAACTTCCACCTCCCTCCATATGTTTTTTTTTTTTTCTTCTTATCCCTAGTACACGTGGTACAGGCCATGATAATCATGGTGGGTTGTTAGTGACTGCTTTTACTGTAAGTACATCACATGTCTACACATGTGAAAAGCAGTTCTACTTTGCACTTACAAATGTGCCAGAGCCCCGTTTGGTTACTTGCACTCGCTATTGGGGTTGGATTTTTGCAAGAATCAAGAGCCATTGGAACATTTTTTTTTATCAGAAAAAAAGTACTCAATGGGTCGTAGCAGTCAAAAACCAACGGTTTAGACCATGCTTTCACCGACCCCCGAATATATAGCTCCATATTTAGAAAGTGTGTGTTTAGAGAGAAGGCAAAGTTCCACCAAGTTGTGTCATGACTGTTGCAGTATTGTCTCCCTGTTCTCCATGCTAGGACAACTACGGCACCACCAATGTCTACGGAGGCCGGAGCTGGTACAACAGGTGGTGGCCTTGGAGAGGAGGTACTGCATCTTGTCTGCACTGTACGACAAGTTCCACAGGTGGGTAGCGTTGTTACATATGTATGTCTCGGGTAGCCTAGTGGACATCTGCCCGGTAAGCAGAACACTGTGGGTTTGATTCCCATCCCTGAACACTTTATTTTTCCCCTTTATCATTACTCTTCACAATCCATCCTTTCATTCTTCATCCCTAAGGTTAGAAATAATCATTATTTTTCCATAAACATTAGATAATAAGACCAAATCCAAATAAATAAATAGTGTGTGACGTTTCAGTAACAGTGTTGTTACCATCTTCTGACAAAAGTACTGAAACTTAAACACAGTACACTTTTGTCTGAAGATGGTAACAACACTGAAACATCACAAATTATTTATTTTTTTGGATTTGGTCTTATTACCTTGTGTTTATAATCTATAATCCAAATTGTGCCTTATAAGTTATATCTCCATAAAATAAATTTTGATTTTTCGTTTAAAAGAAATACATGCAGGATAATTTTCAAATGTCGTTCTACAATCAAAAGCCGCATTATATTGTATTATAAATTACACATATACTCATTCCGTCTATGCTTGTGCAGTGTGACGGAAGAAGTACTGAGTGGGGCCAAAGCAGAAGTCAGGGAACAAGCCTGGCTGATTTTCCTTCTAGCGACCAGTACAGGACTACCGGACCTTTTGGGTAGCTTCCATCTACTGCTGTGTGGACTGGCTTGGGTCCTTGCCTGGACTCCAGCATTCCAGCTGGGACCTCACTTTGGTACGTCTCACTTACCTTGTCCTCTTTCACCACACTTTAACTTAATCATCTGTACTGATGAGGGCTAGAGCTCGAGACCATGGTACCTACTCTGTGCTAGGACACCTCTCTACAAAGGACAGTTTCCATCACTGAAATGACCATTTTTATTATTTAGCAACTCTCCAGTAAGAGGACATCTCTCCCTAAAGGACACTTTAGCTCTGTAACTAGGTGTTGTCCTTTACAGAGTGTTAGTTCTACTGTATTGGTGATGGAAACTGTCCTTTCTAGAGAGGTGTCCTCTAGCGAGAGTGTCCTCTCATGGAGGTTGTTCTACTGTATTGGTGATGGAAACTCTCCTTTGTAGAGAGGTGGTCTCTAGCGGGAGTGTCCTCTCATGGAGGTTGTTCTACTGAATCGGTGATGGAAACTGTCCTTTGTAGAGAGGTGTCCTCTAGCGGGAGTGTCCTCTCATGGAGGTTGTTCTACTGTATTCGTGATGGAAACTGTCCTTTGTAGAGAGGTGTCCTCTTGTGGGAGTGTCCTCTCATGAAGGTCATTGTCCTAAAAGCTTATGTCCATAGTTTACTTAAATACCATTTCTAAGATTCCACCCTTCAGTGTAACATATATAAACAGAATGATCCAATACAGTATTAGAGCTCTAAGAAGCTGTCTGGTAGATTAAATTGGTGAAACCGCTGGGAGGGTTCACCACTGATGAGCTGCGTACTCCCAATATTTTTTCATAGCAGTAAGGACAGTAGAAGTTTGGTATTATGTAAAAGAAACATTTGTGCTTTAATGTTTTTGTGTCTTCTATATATATACCAAATTGTTAACTGTTATCTTGTGTTTCTAATTTATAATCGAAATTTGGCCTTATCATTATTGTCATGGGGATTTGATGAAAGGGTGGTCTAAACCGTTAGTTTTTGGCTGCTATGAACCAGGTTCGAATCCCACTATGGGCACTTTTTTTCTGTAGAAAGTACTGATTCAAAATGGCGCCCAAAAGTCCAACCCCACCAGCGAGTGCAAGTAACCAAACGATGCTCTGGCACATTTGTAAGTGCAAACTCGAACTGCTTTTCACATGTGTAGACATGTGGTGTACTTACAGTAGAGGCAGTCGCCTACTTCTACCCACCATGGTTATCATGGCCTGTACCATGTGTAGACATGTGGTGTACTTACAGTAAAAGGCAGTCGCTAACTACCCACCAAGATTATCATGGCCTGTACCATGTGTAGACATGTGGTGTACTTACAGTAGAGGCAGTCGCCTACTTCTACCCACCATGATTATCATGGCCTGTACCATGTGTAGACATGTGGTGTACTTACAGTAAAAGGCAGTCGCTAACTACCCACCAAGATTATCATGGCCTGTACCATGTGTAGACATGTGGTGTACTTACAGTAAAAGGCAGTCGCTAACTACCCACCAAGATTATCATGTCCTGTACCATGTGTAGACATGTGGTGTACTTACAGTAAAAGGCAGTCGCTAACTACCCACCAAGATTATCATGGCCTGTACCATGTGTAGACATGTGGTGTACTTACAGCAAAAGACAGTCGCTAACTACCCACCAAAATTATCATGTCCTGTACCATGTATAGACATGTGGTGTACTTACAGTAAAAGACAGTCGCTAACTACCCACCATGATTATCATGGCCTGTACCATGTATAGACATGTGGTGTACTTACAGTAAAAGACAGTCACTAACTACCCACCAAGATTATCATGGCCTGTACCATGTATAGACATGTGGTGTACTTACAGTAAAAGACAGTCGCTAACTACCCACCAAGATTATCATGGCCTGTACCATGTGTAGACATGTGGTGTACTTACAGTAAAAGACAGTCACTAACTACCCACCAAGATTATCATGGCCTGTACCATGTGTAGACATGTGACAATTGACAATTAAAATTAGTTTATTGACCTCTAAGTCAATTAAGAACACTCCGGAGAGTTAAGCAATAAAAAAAAGTATTTACAGCAACAAAACAACAGGGGGTGCCCTCAAAGAGGGTCTGGGTTAGGGAGGCAAGGAGGCCCTGAGCTCAGAAAGCTTCCCGCGAAGAAAAGAATCCAAGTCCAGAGCGCGCTCCAAGAGAGCGTCAAGGATCTGAGCCAGAATGTTCCTTTGCCTGGGCAAAAGTTGCTCGATGAGTTCCTCCCTATCCCTGGGGTTAAGGGTCGCATCCGTGAGTTCTGATTGGTCGATTCCCGATTTGGACGTAGGCCCCAAGTCGGGTTCTTTCATGAAGATCTGAAACAGAGATAGTGACATCTGCCATTGGGTCATGTCCGGATCATCCTCCAGGGCAGGCGGCGGAGGTGTTATCACAGCAGGCATCAGTTCTTCGCTGTGGGGAGTAGGTGGCGTTGGTCCAGAAGGCCGAGGCGCAGGCAGTGGGGGTGTTAGAGGCTCTGCTGGTGTTGTCCTGAGTTCAGCCTTGACTTGTCCGAGGACTTTGTACAAGTTGCTGGCTGCTCCGGGTCTTAGGTCCAGGATTTGCCCGATCAGGCCGACGAGGGCGTCGCACTGCGGAGGTGACAGGAGGGGTCCCTTCCTCTGCGCCTTGGTCCTCGAGGAGAGGAGGTCCAGGACCTCCTCCCGCCCAAGACCAAGGGCGTCCGTCTTAGCGAAGGACACGCTGGGGTGCCCCTCGATGAACGCATCGAGGTCGACTCTCGTTGCGTTTTTTGCCGATGACGTGGAGGACGCAAAGGTCTCCTCCACGATGGGCATCTCCACGTCCGGTGTTTGGGCCGCAGGCTCACGACTCCCAGGTGTTCGCAGGGACGGAGCAGGGGTCACTGGTGGAGGGGCAGGAGGCGTCTCCTCCATAGGAAAGGCTGGGGCCGCTGGTGGAGATTGCCGAGGTGCGGATGAGTGGAGCGCAGCTCGGGCCACGGGAGGAGCGCTGCAAACCTCCATGGCTGGATTGGAGGGTGTCGGCGCAGGAAGCTGGGCTGCTGACCGCTGAGGCGGTGCAGGGGTGGTCGGTGGTGGGACGCCAGCAGGAGTGGTCGGTGGGGCCGTTCTGGTGTTGTTGGCCAGCCCTGCAAGCAGGGGGCAGTTGGCCCTGCGGTGCCCCTGACCGTGGCATCTGGAACACTTGATGCCGGTGGAGAGATAAGCGGGCCAGGCCTCGCCTTTGATGGTGATGTTGAGGCGGGTGGGGAGCCTCTCGGTTGTCATTCCTTCGTGAAGGACGATGAACGCCTCGCGGCGGCCGTCGGTGTAGGTGTACGGGCCGGCCTTCATCATTTTGGGCGCGATGGATGTGATGCGCCCAAAGGGCCTAAGGGCGTTGATGATGGCTGAGTCCTCCACGAAGAAGGGGAGGTTGCTCACCGTTATCCTTTCCGCTCTTTTACGGAAAGGAAACGCTCTGAGGAGAGTGCCCTCAACCTCAAGGCCGTTGTTTATGAGGCGCTCGGCGAGGCCCCTGTTGGCCAGTCCCAGGAGTTGGTGGCCGTTTACCTTGGAGATCTGGATTATTCCGGCGGTACCTCCAAGCAGCCTGTCCAGCGCCCTCAGGTAGTGGAAGGGCTGTAGCTCGGGGCCGTGTTCCAGGTAGACACAGTGCTCCTCGGAGGAGGACGCCTGCCTCGCCCGGGCCTCTGTGATATGGGTCCTGGTTGTCGGGATCTCCTGTGCCCGGGGCACCGATCGCGCCGATGGTTGAGGTCGGCGAATGGTCCTGGAACCTCCAGCATTGGAGGATGGTGCAGCAGCCGTAGGCGAATTTGCCGAGCCACGGCGCCTCTTCCTACCCTGGACGAGGGTAAATCCTTCCTCAGCTCCAGGATTCACCTCTTCTGTGATGTCAGCCCAGTTTCTCCGGACTTGAGCAGCGGCGTTGGAAGTTGGAACAGCCGCAAGGTCGACCGGCGCGGCAGAATTTGCATCCTGGCTGCCGGCGGGCGGATTTACATAGTTTTGCTTTTTTCTCAAAACTATTGGGATTTCGTTCTGCAAATCTTGATTTGCGGATAATTCTGCACATGTATGTGCTAGTGAGCCGTGCCTTGCAGGCTTTTGCTCGGCTTTTGACGGGCTTTCAGCCCGTGCCAAACTCGTCGCCATCCGCGACGTTATTCCGCTCGCCAGAGGCGAAAAACTCGGGAGCCCGCGCGACGCGCGGCCGCACGGCCGAGTGTAGACATGTGGTGTACTTACAGTAAAAGACAGTCGCTAACTACCCACCAAGATTATCATGGCCTGTACCATGTGTAGACATGTGGTGTACTTACAGTAAAAGACAGTCACTAACTACCCACCAAGATTATCATGGCCTGTACCATGTATAGACATGTGGTGTACTTACAGTAAAAGACAGTCGCTAACTACCCACCAAGATTATCATGTCCTGTACCATGTGTAGACATGTGGTGTACTTACAGTAAAAGACAGTCGCTAACTACCCACCATGATTATCATGGCCTGTACAATGTGTAGACATGTGGTGTACTTACAGTAAAAGACAGTCACTAACTACCCACCAAGATTATCATGGCCTGTACCATGTATAGACATGTGGTGTACTTACAGTAAAAGACAGTCGCTAACTACCCACCAAGATTATCATGTCCTGTACCATGTGTAGACATGTGGTGTACTTACAGTAAAAGACAGTCGCTAACTACCCACCAAGATTATCATGGCCTGTACCATGTATAGACATGTGGTGTACTTACAGTAAAAGACAGTCGCTAACTACCCACCAAGATTATCATGTCCTGTACCATGTGTAGACATGTGGTGTACTTACAGTAAAAGACAGTCGCTAACTACCCACCAAGATTATCATGGCCTGTACAATGTGTAGACATGTGGTGTACTTACAGTAAAAGACAGTCGCTAACTACCCACCAAGATTATCATGTCCTGTACCATGTGTAGACATGTGGTGTACTTACAGTAAAAGACAGTCGCTAACTACCCACCAAGATTATCATGGCCTGTACCATGTATAGACATGTGGTGTACTTACAGTAAAAGACAGTCGCTAACTACCCACCAAGATTATCATGTCCTGTACCATGTGTAGACATGTGGTGTACTTACAGTAAAAGACAGTCGCTAACTACCCACCATGATTATCATGGCCTGTACCATGTGTAGACATGTGACAATTTTTTGACAATTAAAATTACTTTATTGACCTCTTAGTCAATTAAGAACACTCCGGAGAGTTAAGCAGTGAAAAGTATTTACAGCAACAAAGCAATAGGGGGTGCCCTCAAAGAGGGTCTGGGTTAGGGAGGCAAGGAGGCCCTGAGCTCAGAAAGCTTCCCGCGAAGAAAAGGATCCAAGTCCAGAGCGCGCTCCAAGAGAGCGTCAAGGATCTGAGCCAGAATGTTCCTTTGCCTGGGCAGAAGTTGCTCGATGAGTTCCTCCCTATCCCTGGGGTTAAGAGTCGCATCCGTGAGTTCTGATTGGTCAATTCCCGATTTGGACGTAGGCCCCAAGTAGGGTTCTTTCATGAAGATCTGAAACAGAGATAGTGACATCTGCCATTGGGTCAAGTCCGGATCATCCTCCAGGGCAGGCGGCGGAGGTGTCATCACAGCAGGCATCAGTTCTTCGCTGTGGGAAGTAGGTGGCGTTGGTCCAGAAGGCCGAGGCGCAGGCAGTGGGGGTGTTGGAGGCACTGCTGGTGTTGTCCTGAGCTCGGCCTTGACTTGTCCGAGGACCTTATATAAATTAGAGGTGTGTCCGGGCTTCAGGTCCAGAATTTGACCGATCAGGCCGACGAGGGCGTCGCACTGCGGAGGCGACAGGAGGGGTCCCTTCCTCTGCGCCTTGGTCCTCGAGGAGAGGAGGTCCAGGACCTCCTCCCGCCCAAGACCAAGGGCGTCCGTCTTAGCGAATGACACGCTGGGGAGCCCCTCGATGAAAGCATCGAGGTCGACTCTCGTTGCGTTTTTTGCCGATGACGTGGAGGACGCAAAGGTCTCCTCCACGATGGACATCTCCACGTCCGGAGTTGGGGCCGCAGGCTCGCGACTCCCAGGTGTTTGCAGGGACGGAGCAGGGGTCACTGGTGGAGGGGCAGGAGGCGTCTCCTCCATAGGAAAGGCTGGGGCCGCTGGTGGAGATGGCCGAGGTGCGGATGAGTGGAGCGCAGCTCGGGCCACGGGAGGAGCGCTGCAAACCTCCATGGCTGGATTGGAGGGTGTCGGCGCAGGAGGCTGAGCTGCTGACCGCTGAGGCGGTGCAGGGGTGGTCGGTGGTGGGACGCCAGCAGGAGTGGTCGGTGGGGCCGTTCTGGTGTTGTTGGCCAGTCCTGCAAGCAGGGGGCAGATGGCCCTCCGATGCCCTTGTCCGTGGCACCTGGAACATCTGATGCCCGAGGATAGGTACGCAGGCCAGGCTTGGCCTTTGATGTTGATGTCAAGGCGGGTTGGAAGCCTCTCGATGGTGATCCCCTCATGTAGGGTGATGAAGACGTCACGCCGGCCGTCGACGTAGATGTAGGGGCCCGCCTTCATCTGCTTAGGGGCGATGGACGTAACCCGCCCATATGGAGAGAGGGCGGTGATGACAGCAGAGTCCGCCACAAAAAAGGGGAGGTTACCCACTGTAATCCTTTCCGCTCTTTTGCGGAAAGGGAATGCTCTGAGGAGTGTTCCCTCAACCTCGAGGCCCTCACTTATGAGGCGCTCGGCCAGGCCTCTGTTGGTCAGTCCCAGGAGCTGGTGGCCGTTCACCTTGGTGATCTGGATGACTCCGGCAGTTCCTCCGAGCATCCTGTCCAGTGCCCTAAGGTAGTGGAAGGGCTCCAGTTCGGGGCTGTGTTCGATGTACACACAGTGTTCCTCGGAGGAGGACGCCTGCCGCGCCCTGGCTTCCGCGATGTGTGCTCTGGTGACCCTGATCTCTTGGGCCCGCGGCACCGAACCCGCCGATGGTTGAGGTCGGCGAGTGGTCCTAGAGCCTCCGGGATTGGAGGATGGTGCAGCCGCCGTAGGCGAATTTGCCGAGCCACGGCGCCTCTTCCTACCCTGGACGAGGGTAAATCCTTCCTCAGCTCCAGGATTCACCTCTTCTGTGATGTCAGCCCAGTTTCTCCGGACTTGAGCAGCGGCGTCAGAAGTTGGAATAGCCGCAAGGTCGACCGGCGCGGCAGAATTTGCATCCTGGCTGCCGGCGGAGGGATTTACATAGTTTTGATTTTTAGTCAAAACTATTGGATTTTTGTTCTGCAAAACATCTTTTGCTGTTATTTCCGCACTGGGCTGTGCTTTAGAGCCGAGCCTTACAGGATTGTCTTCGGCTTTTGACGGGCTTTCAGCCCGTGCCAAATTCGTCGCCATCCGCGACGTTATTCCGCTCGCCAGAGGCGAAAAACTCGGGAGCTCGCGCGACGCGTGGCCGCACGGCCGAGTGTAGACATGTGGTGTACTTACAGTAAAAGACAGTCGCTAACTACCCACCAAGATTATCATGTCCTGTACCATGTATAGACATGTGGTGACAATTTTTTTTTTTTTTTGACAATTAAATAATATTTTATTGTCATCTTAGACAACTGGCAAACTCCTAAGAGCTAAGTAGGAAGAGCTACAATTTTTTAAAGGCGGTGTCCTCACCGAGGGTCGTCTGGACTCAATCAGGCAATAACTTCCTGAGTTCGGACATACTCTCAAGCATAGAGGGATCGCCGTCCCGAGCGCGCCAGATGGCGGTGTTGATGAATCCACTGAGGATGTACCTATCCCGAGTGGGTAGGCGCTTGATGAAGGGCTCCCTATCCCCGGGGTACAGGACTGCTCTCACGATGTCATCCATGTCGACTTGCGATTGGAACGTGTGCTCCAAGTCGATTTCACGACTCAATTCGTGAATTAAGTCTCCTGCCATCTTCCAACGCCTGTCCAAAGACAGTGGAGGCGGAGGTGTCATCATGGCCGGTGTCGTCGTGTCCCCATGGGGGACGGGTGGTATTGGCCCAGCGAGCCGAGGCGCAGGCGGTGGGGGTGCACAGCGCTCCTCCTCCGTTATTGGATCGTCCTCCTCCATGTCCGTCGGGGCGGGCGGCGGAGGTGTCATCAAAGGAGGTGTCAGTTCCTCCCTGTGGGTAGTGGGCAGCATAGGCTCAGCGGGCCGAGGCGCAGGCAGTGGGGGAGTTGGAGGCTCTGCAGCTGGTGTTGTCCTCAGCTCAGCTTTGACTTGCCCGAAGACTTTGTAGAGGTTGCTGGCTGCTCCGGGCCTCAGATTCAATATTTGCCTGATCAGGCCGGCGAGGGCGTCGCACTGCGGAGGCGACAGGAGGGGTCCCTTCCTCTGCGTCTTGGTCCTTGAGGAGAGGAGGTCCAGCACCTCCTCCCGCCCAAGACCAAGGGCGTCCGTCCCAGCGAAGGACACGCTGGGGTGCTTCTCGATGAACGCATCGAGGTCGACTCTCGTTGCGTTTTTTGCCGATGACGTGGAGGACGCAAAGGTCTCCTCCACGATGGACATCTCCACGTCCGGTGTTGGGGCCGCAGGCTCGCGACTCCCAGGTGTTCGCAGGGACGGAGCAGGGGTCACTGGTGGAGGGGCAGGAGGCGTCTCCTCCATAGGAAAGGCTGGGGCCGCTGGTGGAGATGGCCGAGGTGCGGATGAGTGGAGCACAGCTCGGGCCACGGGAGGAGCGCTGCAAACCTCCATGGCTGGATTGGAGGGTGTCGGCGCAGGAGGCTGGGCTGCTGACCGCTGAGGCGGTGCAGAGGTTGTCGGTGGTGGGACGCCAGCAGGAGTGGTTGGTGGGGCCATTCTGGTGTTGTTGGCCAGCCCTGCAAGCAGGGGGCAGATGGCCCTCCGATGCCCTTGTCCGTGGCACCTGGAACACCTGATGCCCGAGGACAGGTACGCAGGCCAGGCCTCGCCTTTGATGTTGATGTCGAGGCGGGTTGGAAGCCTCTCGATGGTGATCCCCTCATGTAGGGTGATGAAGACGTCTCGCTGGCCATCGACGTAGACGTAGGGGCCCGCCTTCATCTGCTTAGGGGCGATGGACGTGACCCGCCCATATGGAGAGAGGGCGCCGATGACAGCGGAGTCTCCTATAAAGAAGGGGAGGTTACCCACTGTAATCCTTTCCGCTCTTTTGCGGAAAGGGAATGCCCTGAGGAGTGTTCCCTCAACCTCGAGGCCCTCACTTATGAGGCGCTCGGCCAGGCCTCTGTTGGTCAGTCCCAGGAGCTGGTGGCCGTTCACCTTGGTGATCTGGATGACTCCGGTAGTTCCTCCGAGCATCCTATCCAGTGCCCTAAGGTAGTGGAAGGGCTCCAGTTCGGGGCTGTGTTCGATGTACACACAGTGTTCCTCGGAGGAGGATGCCTGCCGCGCCCTGGCTTCCGCGATGTGTGCTCTGGTGACCCTGATTTCCTGGGCCCGCGGCACTGAACCCGCCGATGGTTGAGGTCGGCGAATGGTCCTGGAACCTCCAGCATTGGAGGATGGTGCAGCTGCCGTAGGCGAATTTGCCGAGCCACGGCGCCTCTTCCTACCCTGGACGAGGGTAAATCCTTCCTCAGCTCCAGGATTCATCTCTTCTGTGATGTCAGCCCAGTTTCTCCGGACTTGAGCAGCGGCGTTAGCAGTTGGAATAGCCGCAAGGTCGACCGGCGCGGCAGAATTTGCATCCTGGCTGCCGGCGGAGGGATTTACATAGTTTTGATTTTTTCTCAAATCAATTGGAATTCCGCTTTGCAAATCTTGATTTGCGGATAATTCTGCACATGGTTGTGCTAGTGTGCCGTGCCTTACAGGCTTTTGCTCTGCTTTTGACGGGCTTTCAGCCCGTGTAAAATTTGTCGCCATCCGCGACACTTTTCGCCCGCCTGAGGCGAAAAACTCAGGAGCTCGCGCGACGCGTGGCCGCACGGCCGAGTGTAGACATGTGGTGTACTTACAGTAGAGGCAGTCGCCTACTTCTACCCACCATGATTATCATGGCCTGTACCATGTGTAGACATGTGGTGTACTTACAGTAGAGGCAGTCGCCTACTTCTACCCACCATGGTTATCATGGCCTGTACCATGTGTAGACATGTGGTGTACTTACAGTAGAGGCAGTCGCCTACTTCTACCCACCATGGTTATCATGGCCTGTACCATGTGTAGACATGTGGTGTACTTACATTAGAGGCAGTCGCCTACTTCTACCCACCATGGTTATCATGGCCTGTACCATGTGTAGACATGTGGTGTACTTACAGTAGAGGCAGTCGCCTACTTCTACCCACCATGGTTATCATGGCCTGTACCACGTGTACTAGGGATAAGCAAAAAAAAAAAGAAACTTATCCCAGGAAGCCTGATGATGTTTCCACCATAATAAAAGAACATTGTTTACCTTCAAACCTTCCATCTAACAGAGGTGATGGGGAACAGACGAGGTGGCTTCAGCCAGTCAGCACAACCCACTGCCCATCCTCCAATCCCTGGTGGCCCATCTCAATGCAGAACTGGAAGAAGTAAGTCCTGTTCTCATCTCTAATTTGCATATTCTCCACACACAGACACATTCTATTGCTTAACCTTTTTACATATTGGGGAGGTGGTAGGTGGATGAGTGATATATACTGTCCAGTGGGGTGATGACCAAATGCAAATATATACACTCATGGACAAAATTTAAGGAAGCTGAAAGTCTTTGATGTCGCAGGTCATCTAATTTCTTGGCGCAGACAGAGGTTGTTCACACTTGGTTATCTCGTTTGTCTTCAATAAAGGTCACTGTAATATCTTTCAGAGTTATTGTCTCAATCCCGATATACATGCTGAAAGGTACAACTTCCTAAAGTTTTGTCCATGAGTGTAGTTTTCAATACATTTGTCTGAAGATGGTAACAACGTTGTTACTGAAACATCACACACTATTTATTTATTTATAATATTTGATTTCTAATCTATAATCCAAATTGTACCTTATATCAATACAAGAAATATAAAGTTTTAAAGATAAATTTTACCATATACTCCTGTGTAAGGGTTAGTGATATTTGAAAGTTTGGGAACAGGGAACTCAGAAGGTTTATTTGGTGGACTCACATGCTCCAGTCCAGGAAGGTGATGTTGTTCGGTGTTTTGGCAGGCTGGTTGTAGGAGGGGTTGGACCTGTGACATTTCTCAATCACCCGGTTGAAATCCAATCAGGATGAAGATTAATTTATTCCTGACACGTTGTATTTAACACATTGCCGCCGTGAAATGATGGTCAATGGTCAAATACAGTTTATACCCTGTCATAAACACAAGGTAATAAGACCAAATCCAAATAAATAAATAGTATGTGATGTTTCAGTAGCAGTATTGTTACCATCTTCAGACAAAAATTTAGTACTTTTGTTTTAAGATGCTAACAATGCTGTTACCGAAACATCACACACTATTTATTTATTTGGTGTCTTATTACCTTGTGTTTATAATCTATAATCCAAATTGTACCTTATCATTATACCCTGTCATCTCTGTGGTGCCGTTTCTCTGATAAACAAAAATTAAAATAATTTGTACTGCTCCCGTGTACCATCGGTCGGCTACTTGTTGACAATATGTATGTAGAGGTAACTCACTCCTCATGGAAGCCATTTTGTTTATTATTTCTATCTACAAGGTTTGTACCTAACAAGTCTGTGTGTCTACCACAGGCTCTACAAGTCTACAAGACCCAGTGGTCCAGACTGACCAGGGAGCTCGGCACTACAGGTGGACGGCCTCTCGAGGTAACCTACTCTACATTTGTAGATGTAAAAACATAGAGGTTAAATGACCATATCCATGGATACCCTTACATATCAGCATTGAAGGCCATGAAGCTATCTACCCCACTTTTCCTAAATGTAGCTTGACACCTACAGCTCCAGAACACAGCTCGTATTAGATGTACTAAACAGGACCTTTGGGAGAGGCCGCTGTTTATCATAAAACCGCTGGAGGAGCATGGACTCATGGAATTGGTGTAATCTTTACACAAGGGGATAAGAAACAACAACAACAAGCAATACCTTTGAGAGAGGCTGGTGTTTTATGATTAGCAGTGGCCTCTCCCAAAGGTCCATCCAATACAAGCTGTGTTCTGGAGCTACAGGTGCCAAGCTACATTTAGGACAAGTGGGGTAGATATTGTTGTTATTTTCTATCTTCAATGGATTGAGATGATCTGTTGTTGTTATTCAGTGCTGTCTGAGGTTCAGAACTGGGTCCACTACACTGTACTAGTTGTGTCAGATGAGCTTTGTAGAGCTCCATCTAGTGGAATAACTGATTTAACCTGTTCCCTGATATTTGACCAACCCATTTTCTTGAAAAATCAAGAAAAGACATTCACAAACATATTTCGAGCTGTTGGTGCTTTTCAGGGTGGTGCAGGCTGGAACAGGTTAAATCAACAACAACAACAAAGCCTTTATTTAGGGCCTCTCGCCCTATACAGGATTCGCCAGTTCACAAGGGATGGGGAGAACACTGTGTGGCCTTTTTCCGGGAAATAGTCTTGTGGAATCCAAATATCGCCATCGCTATATACCTATTCTTTGATATTTCATTAATCAGTGCCGGAAATGAAGGACAAAGTTGCCCCGTTTTATCATTTAGTTTTCGTCTTTCCTCAGACAGAGCAGCACAGTCAAATAAGTAGTGCAACATCTCCGTTGTTATTCCTGATCCACAGAAAGTGCATTTCAGGTCTTCACGCCTCATTAAAATCAGATGGTGTTCTCTGAAAAAAATTGAAAGGGTTCTAAATTGTGCGATTAATCTGATGACAGGAAAAGGGAGTTCATTTAAGAAATATTCTTCGGTGGTAAACGTTGTATATATATCTCTATAGTGGGAATATAACTTTGATTGGGTTATTCTTGTTAAGTCATTTTGTATTGTTTGCTCTATCGCAGTTCTTAATATTCCTGGGATAGCATTCGAACAGGTTAAATCAATGTTTAGTTGATTTCTGTTCCACTAGATGGCGCTCTGCCATCTACAAATGTTCATGTGAACGGTCAGGATATGTCTTTTTTGTTTATATTTTTTTTTATATCACAACACCCACCTTTTTGGTACAGTAGAACTACCTCTCTGTAAGGACAACATCTAGTTACAGAACCCAAGTGTCCTTTAGGGAGAGGTGTTCTCTTACTGGAGAGTTGCTAAATACAGTAGAACTACCTCTCTGTAAGGGCAACATCTAGTTACAGAACCCAAGTGTCCTTTAGGGAGAGGTGTTCTCTTACTAGAGAGTTGCTAAATACAGTAGAACTACCTCTCTGTAAGGGCAACATCTAGTTACAGAACCCAAGTGTCCTTTAGGGAGAGGTGTTCTCTTCTCTTACTGGAGAGTTGCTAAATACAGTAGAACTACCTCCCTGTAAAGGACAACACCTAGTTACAGAGCCAAAGTGTCTTTTAGGGAGAGGTGTCCTCTTACTGGAGAGTTGCTAAATACAGTAGAACTACCTCCCTGTAAAGGACAACACCGAGTTACAGAGCCAAAGTGTCCTTTAGGGAGAGGTGTCCTCTTACTGGAGAGTTGCTAAATACAGTAGAACTACCTCCCTGAAAAGGACAACACCTAGTTACAGAGCCAAAGTGTCCTTTAGGGAGACGTGTCCTCTTACTGGAGAGTTGCTAAATACAGTAGAACTACCTCCCTGTAAAGGACAACACCGAGTTACAGAGCCAAAGTGTCCTTTAGGGAGAGGTGTCCTCTTACTGGAGAGTTGCTAAATACAGTAGAACTACCTCTCTGTAAAGGACAACATCTAGTTACAGAGACAAAGTATCCTTAAGGGAGAGGTGTCCTCTTACTGGAGAGTTGCTAAATAGTAAAAATGGTAATTTTGCAAATGAAACCTGTCCTTTATAGAGAGGTGTCTGCTAAAGGGAGGTTGTACTGTACTTAGTAATGATGCTTGTTTTCTTCAATGCCTCAGAGACTGTATGTGGTGTAGATTCAGGATCTAAGGACCCGCTACCAGAAGCTCTACCAGGAGTCCAGCAGTTTGGATGAAACTGGATTCCTCACCAGACAAACCTTCCTGGTCCCACCTGATTCCAAAAGGTAAAGTTTTATCCGTGGTATCACTGTGACATAATCTTTTGGGTCAACCACATCTCATGTTGGGGGGTCGGTGGAAGGCTGGTTAAACCGTTTGGTCTTCGACCACTATGACCCGGGTTCGGTTCCCGCATTGGACACTTTTTTCTGTTTAAAAAAAAAATGCTCCAATGGCCCCCGATTCTTGCAAAAGTCCAATCCCACCAGCGAGTGCAAGTAACCAAACGGGGCTCTGGCACATTTGTAAGTGTAAAGTCGAACTGCTTTTCACATGTGTAGACATGTGGTGTACTTACAGTAAAAGCAGTCGCTAACTACCCACCATGATTATCATGGCCTGTACCACGTGTACTAGGGATAAGCAAAAAAAAAAAACATCTTATGTTGGGGTATGTCACTGGAGGAGTGGTTATATACTGTTAGTTATAGACAGACATGATCTGAGGATTGAATCCCGCATTGGACAACTCTTTATTTCTGAAAGAAAAAAAAGAATTGCTTCAATGTACTCCGTAGCCGCATTGTTACCATGATTCAGTAATTTTGTCTGATTAAGGTAATAATGGTTTTTATCAATATGTCACACACTATTTATTTATTTGGTGTCTTATTACCTTGTGTTTATAATCTATAATCCAAATTGTGTCTTTATCATTGAGTTCTTTTGTCTGAAGATGGTAACAACACTGTTACTGAAACATCACACACTATTTATTTATTTATTTGGTGTCTTATTACCTTGTGTTTATATTCTACTAGCCGAATGACCCGGGCAATGCCCGGGGTTTACCGGATTAAATGCTTTTATTCAAATACTATTCGTTACAATTATAAATTGGCGCCGTGGATGTCATTCTTGTATAATATATAAATGAGTTTTAAAAATTGTAAAAAAAAAAAAAAATGCATCGGCCGGGAATCGAACCTGGGCCGCCCGCGTAGCAGGCGAGCATTCTACCACTGAACCACCGATGGTTATGAGAAATGGCCATATTTGGGTATTTATTCCATTCACAAAAGCAAACAGTGACAGAATTGATTAAGAAAGAATTGATTATGACGCTGATAACTGTATATTTTAATAATCTAAATTGTGCCTTTATCATTGAGTAACATTTAAAATACAATATAACGCGGCTGATGATTGTAAAACGAAAATTGAAATTATACCGCGAATGTTTCTTTTATAAAAATCGAAATTTATTTTCAAAGAGAAATAGCGACATTTCTGACTTTGAGGATGAGGTATGGAGAGGTGAAACATGAAGAGTAATGGCGAACGGAAAAATAAAATTATCATTGAGTACTTTTGTCTTTTCGTCGTCTCTTGGTAAAATAAAGAGTCTCACTTATATTGTAGGCGATAAAATTATTTATTTGAAAAAATTACAAGTCAACAAAAATATGTTGTTTCTTATCCCCTTGTGTAATTACACAAATTCAATGAGTTCATGATATCATGGAATGGGGTATAGGGGTGCAGCTTTCGTTGATCATGGCACCATGACACCCTTTGGTGAAAGTCTGACTTTGCTTGTAGTTTGAGGCCGTTCCTAACATGGAAGCCTTTGCTGCCGACTCTAACATAAGTACAGACTCCTCCGTATCCCTGGAGTGGGACCATTGCTGAGGTCTATATACCGGGTCAGTTGAACTCAGGATTTTTAGAGAGAGAGAGTGTCCCTCCTGGTTACAGCATCAAGTCTACCAGAACAAGACTTGATTGTGTAGAGGGTATACTGTACCTCCCAACACTGCACCACAGGCCAACAAAAATATACTGAAGGCAAGTAGCATGTGACACAATGCCACCGTTGTCACTCATACTCTGTGGCCTTGACACCTGATTGGTCGGGCTGCTGCGACCGTTGGGGGAGTTCTGTCACCCGGGTTACTGCAGGCCATCTCCTAGGAATGTCTCTTACAGTTGTTAGCATCTTCACTACTTTTTCATCACCTTTCTCTGTAAATTTCTCATCCTTGTGACCACCAAGTAATACAAAAACCTCAAAAATTCACCTTCAATGGATACCCTCACATGTTGGCATTGAAGGCAATGAAGCTGCTGATGCGGTAGTGAAAAAAAGGCACAAAAGAACCCTTGCCACAGAAAAATAAACTTACTTTTAAAGAAATAGAAACAGTAACCAAAACATAAATAAACAAGAACTGGAGGATCCCACCTAGGCACAGTTAGTACAGTGGAGTGGACCCAGGAGTGAACCTCAGACAGCATCAAACAACAAAATATAGAACAGGCCATCTCAATCCATTGAAGATAGAAAATAACAACAAAATCTACCCCACTTGCCCAAAATGTAGCTTGGCACCTGGCACCTGGAGAACACAGCTTGTATTAGATGTACTAAACAGGACCTTTGGGAGAGGCCGCTGCTTATCATAAAACAGCTGTAGGAGCATGAACTCATGGAATTGGTGTAATCTTTACACAAGGGGATAAGAAACAACAACAACACTGTCTATAAACAGCTGTAGGAGCATGGACTCATGGAATTGGTGTAATCTTTACACAAGGGGATAAGAAACAACAACAACACTGTCTATAAACAGCTGGAGGAACATGGACTCATGGAATTGGTGTAATCTTTACACAAGGGGATAAGAAACAACAACAACACTGTCTATAAACAGCTGGAGGAACATGGACTCATGGAATTGGTGTAATCTTTACACAAGGGGATAAGAAACAACAACAACACTGTCTATAAACAGCTGGAGAAGCATGAACTCATGGAATTGGTGTAATCTTTACACAAGGGGATAAGAAACAACCACAACACTGTCTATAAACAGCTGGAGGAACATGGACTCATGGAATTGGTGTAATCTTTACACAAGGGGATAAGAAACAACCACAACACTGTCTATAAACAGCTGGGGGTGCAGGGACTCATGGAATTTGTGTAATCTTTACACAAGGGGATAAGAAACAACAACAACACTGTCTATAAACAGCTGGAGGAACATGGACTCATGGAATTGGTGTAATCTTTACACAAGGGGATAAGAAACAACAACAACACTGTCTATAAACAGCTGGAGGAACATGGACTCATGGAATTGGTGTAATCTTTACACAAGGGGATAAGAAACAACAACAACACTGTCTATAAACAGCTGGAGAAGCATGAACTCATGGAATTGGTGTAATCTTTACACAAGGGGATAAGAAACAACAACAACAACAAATACCAGTAGTGAGGCAACTTTTGCCTCAATCAGGTCTTGCACATTGTTAGGTGCCTGTTGGATGCCATGATAATCATATTTGTGGATGTCTGGTGTGCAGGGAGATAGATCCAAGTTCCTCCACAGGACCCCACTCCATCTTGGCTGAAGTCCTGGGATCCCTGGAAGGACCCTCCAGGCTCAACTCTGGTGGAGATAAACCCTCGGCTTCACTGCGGCAACTTCTGGAGGTAACACCTCAGCTCTGTGTGGACACACTCTCTGTACACCTTGATATATGTGTGTGTTTATACTGCTGTGATAGGATTGTTAGCTTCTTGGTTTGGGCCAGGGATTGGGTGGAAGTCTTGTTTGCCAAATTGATTCTAGTTGCAAAATTTGAGCCTGGTTAGCATATGGAGAGAAAATTGGAATGGGGGGGGGGGGGGGGGGGGGGGGGGGTTGGTAGAAGGGTGACCTAAACCATTGGTTTTTGACCTCTACGACCTGGGTTCGATTCCCACATTGGGCACTTTTTTCTGAATCAAAAAGAGAAATGCTCCAATGGCCCCCGATTCTTTCAAAAGACCAACCGCACCAGCAAGTGCAAGTGGCCTGTACCACTTGTACTAGAGATAAGCTAAAAAAAATATATATAGGCCTGCTTGGCAAATTAGGCTTGGAAATCTTGTGGTATCCCCTCACTATAGCCAGGTGATGTCCCCTCACCAGTGCAATGTGATGTCCCAGCGTTGCTCCCTCAAGGAGACCATCCTACACACTCTGGTGGGCAGTCTCCAGACTCAGTTTGTCAGAGCCTACGTGGACGCTGCGGGAGTGGCTGAGCTTGCTGCGCGGAGACTGGCAAGGCTGGGCAAGAGGTTGTACTACGCTGCGTTGGAGACTCTCCTGCGGGCTGTAAGTTCACTGGTTTAATTCAACTCTTTTTTATCAAATCCTAATCAGCCTTTTTACTTTTATTTACTTTAATTGACTTTAATTCAACACAGACTCTAATTCAACTGAGTTTTCATCACCAATACAGTAGAACAACTCTCCAGTAAGAGGACACATCTCCCTAAAGGACACTTTGACTCTGTAACTAGGTGTTGTCCTTTACAGAGAGGTAGCTCTACTGTAACTCATTTTCAGGTTTTTCTTTCAAATGAACCCTCCTACTCTCTACAAAGTAACCTCTGACACCACCCAGTATATAAAGGAGGGTGCTGTGGTTGTCAGGAGGAGCAGCACCTGTCAGCATCTGACTTCAACCTCCTGCTACAGAACGAGGTGTTCCACTCCGCTCTCCTGGCTTGTTGTCTGGAGGTGGTTCTCTTCTCCTGTGGGACAGAGATGGGTGAGTCTTCAGTAGTCTGTACACTATGGACTGTACACTTTTATTATCTTCCCGAGTGTTTCAACTGAGGTCATGACTTCTTTCTATTTGAAGTAGAGTAGTGGAGTCAGTGAAAACATTTCTTGCAAAAGTCCAACCCCACCAGTGAATGCCAGTAACCAAACTGGGGCTCTTGCACATTTTTAAGTGCAAAGTCGAACTGCTTTTCACATGGGTAGACATGTGGTGTACTTACAGTAATAACAGAGTCGTTAACTACCCACCATGATTATCATGGCCTGTTCCAACAATAACAACTACAACTTTCATTATCTTCTGAGTGTTTCAACTGAGGCAGTGATTTCCATTTATTTGAATTATAGTAGTGGGGTCAGTAGTGGTTGAGTACTGGTTTAAAATTCCGATATACAAAATTACATAATGATTTGCACATTCAACATCTTTCGTCGTCTGTTATCATTATTATTTTTATTTTTTCAGACGAGATTGCCAGATTAACTCAAACTTATCATTGATAAAATAAATGAAGCTTCCAGGGTTAAGTTTCTTGATCAAATTTATATTTTCAAGATTTCGGACTTGTCAGTCCTTCAACAGGAGTATCACGTTAACAACTTAATGATAAATATTATTTTTATGTACGGGGGTCGGTGGAATGCTGGTTAAACCGTTTGGTTTTCAACTGCTACGACCCGGGTTCGATTCCCGCATTGGATACTTTTTTCTGATTTAAAAAAAAATTGCTCTGATGGCCCCCGATTCTTGCAAAAGTCCAACCTGCAAGTAACCAAACGGGGCTCTGGCACATTTGTAAGTGCAAAGTCGAACTGCTTTTCACATGTGTAGACATGCAGTCGCTAACTACCCACCATGATTATCATGGCCTGTACTACGTGTACTATGGATAATTGAAAAAAAAAAACTATTTTTATATACACATAAATTATTTACATATTTTATATACTTTGATATATTAAAAGAAAAATATATTACATTATTTGTGTGTGTGTGTGAAAACAAATTTTTGGTAATATACGTGCATGGTGGATAGATTAATGTGATGATTTCATTGATAAAATATATATCTATACAATTTTCTGTAACATGGGATATGTAGATCCACATTTGGCAATTATATCGCATGTGTTTCTTTTGAGCGAAAAATCTAAATTTATTTTAAGGAGAAATAACGATTATTTATAACCTTAGGGATGAGTATGAAAGGATGAATTGTGAAGAGTAATGATAATTCCCATCCCTGGACACTTTTATTTTTCCGTTCATCATTACTCTTCACAATTCATCCTTTCATACTTCATCCCTAAGGTTAGAAATAGTCGCTATTTCTCCTTAAAATAAATTTAGATTTTTCGTTCAAAAGAAACACATGCGGGATCATTTTCAAATGTCCGTTCTATGATCATAATCCGCATTATAAACATGGGATATGTAAAAAAAGGTAAAATTGAGATAAAGTGCTCCAATGATCTCTGTTATTGTGGCCATTGTTGTACCTTACCTCCCAATTCCAAGGAGTAACTACAACACATATTCTGTCCAGGTCCCAGACTCACCACTCCCCAGAAACGAGCAGACTCCACCAGGTTTCCCTGGATCCTACAAGCCTTCAAACTCCAGCCATACGACTTCTTCAAACTGCTGGAAACCTTCTTTAAATATCTCACAGCGTCTTCAGAGGATCTGGCGCAGGTGGGTTTGGAATTTCTCTTCTTCTTCTTTCTTATCTCCACTCAATCATATTAGGGTATCAAGTTGTGACCCTTGATGGTTTCTGTTTGACAACCATCATGACTGGGTGAAGTAGTCTGCCTTTGTCGTTAAGACTGGGAGCACTACTCAGTAGCAGGCTGACTTAGCTCCAAAATAAATGGCCGCCTCTGACATGAGGAACAGACACCATGTACAGCCAACATGGAGTACATCCTGTATCCCTGGAATCCTTACAGCTGGTACTATCAGCATGGCCAGCTGAGCCCAGGTTGTTTAGTGAGCTTGTTACTGCTCCCCCTCCTCCTTTTTTATCCGGGCTTGGGACCGGCAAAGGTGGAGTTTTTGGAATTTCTGGATTGGGGAATCATTCATCTTATTTACACAGCAATGACAAAAGCTACTTTGACAATTTACAATAAATATATATGACAAGGGACAACAGCATGAAACACATACATGGTTAGCTTTTCTTGATTAATCAAGAATGGGTATTTTGGCCACAATTCTGGAATAATTTTAAAAAATCAAAAAGTTGATAATTATTCCGATAGATGGCGCAAGCCATCAGTAACTTCATTTGTATGATAAGGAGATGGCCTTTTTCTTTATTAATATTGCCACATGGAAAATCAGGGAAGACAAACTTCAGGATGACACAGCAATTTATTTAAGGCAAGAACAAACTATGAATGATAAAACAAAAGATAAACAATGAGGGAAGTTTACAGAGTAGTAAAATATAAACATAAATAAATGATACTCTGTTAATAAATACTTTGTTACAATATATATGTTTTCCCCCACTATGTACTAAGTGTCAACCTACAGCCCCCAAAACACATCATTGACTGTATTGACTCATCCACACATTGATGATCTACAATACAATTAATTATGAAAAAGGCATCTCCTTATCGTGCAACTGAAAGTTGCTGATGGCTTGCGCCATCTATCGGAATAAATATCAACTATTCATTGATTTCTAATTATTCCAGAATTGGCCAAATACCCATTCTTGATTAATCAAGAAAAGCTAACCACGAACGCGTTTCGGGCTGTTGGCCCTTATTAGCATGGTGCAAGCTGTACCTCAACGACCAAAAAATTGGTCATTCTGGCATCCTGAAAAATCATGAAACGGGTAGTTAAGGCCAGAATTGCGTGAGACCGCGACACAATGTGAAAAAATAGTACAAATGTGATATTGTACTGGGATAAGGTGCATAATTATGAAAAAGACATCTCCTTATCGTGCAACTGATAGTTGCTGATGGCTTGCGCCATCTATCGGAATAAATATCAACTATTCTCATTGATACAATTTTTATTTAATACAATTAATGTTATAAGAAATATAAACTATTTTCAATGCGTATTGATTCTTTTCAAAACAATTTTCTACAAAGTTTTCAGGCATCTCTGCCTTTCAACAGGAGAACATAAATAAAGGAATAAAACGCCGTCTGATGCCAAACTATTACAAAACTATGTACATATACATATGAAAAAATAAAAAGGTAAAAAAAAATAAATAAATAAAAAGCCAACAAGCTGTATACCATGGTTTCAGGCTATGGCTCTCAGGGGCGGCTTTGGTGTCATAACACTTTATGATAGAATTTATGAAAATGGTTGAATTTAACAAACAGTGACATCATTCTGATGTATATTTAAAGGGAGAGGTGCCCCTCTTGGTACATGAATATCATCCTCCCTCAACTTCATGTTATATATATGTATGAAAAAATAATAGAAAAAATATAAGTGGGTCAGGTGTTGATATTAAAAACAAATAGGCATATCCTGACCAGGAGCACATGTGCTTTTCAGAAGGCAGAACGCCATCTGGTGGAACAGAAATCAACTAAACATTGATTTATCCTGTTCCCTGATATTTGGCCAACCCAATTTCTTGAAAAATCAAGAAAAGCCATTCACGAAGACGTTTCGCGCTGTTGGCGTATATACATATCTAGATTTTTTGTAATAGTTTAGCATCAGGCGGCGTTTTACTCGTTTATTTATGTCCAGGAGATTTTTGAATCAATTGAAAGGAATGTTATGTAAGTAGGATATTTGCATATTGTCTGTTAACTCCAATGTTGTATGTTTACAGCATCTACAGGAGTTAGAGAACCAAATCCTTCAAGAGCTGGCTTGGAGTACTGTAAGTGACCTACACTACTATCTTCCTACCCACCAACTTGATGGAACCATCGCCTGAACTGTCAACATGTGTAATGGAGGTTGTGATTGACACTGCTTTATTACATACTTCATATAGGGTTAAATTCCAGCCAGCTCATTGGAGGTCTTCCTTCTTTCTTGAGATAAGGTACAGATTAGTTGTTGTTTCTTATCCTCTTGTGTAAAGATTACAAGAATTCCATTAGTACATGCTCCTCGAGCTGATCTCATGGAATGGGGTGTAGAGGCGCAGCTTTCGTTGATCATGGCACCTTGACACACTTTGGTGAAAGTATCTAACTGTAATTTGAGGCCTAACATGGAAGCCTTTGCTGCCAACATCCCTGGACTGTCAACAGTTGAACTCAGGATTTATAAAGAGGTCTTTCTCCTCTTTCTAACAATGCTGCTGTTTGGTCAGAGTTATTTCACAGCTGTTCATATCTGAAGGTCTATCTGCCTCCTGGGGACTGTAGGGAACTCTGCTTAGGGAGCATAAACTCATAGAATTCATGTAATCTTTACAAAAGGGGATAAGAAACAATAACATATATCCATATACAACATATATCCCCTTGTGTAAATATTACACGAATAATATTGATCTGTCAGTGACCATCACTCACATCTAGTGACCTGGTAGCTTCAGTCAGCTCAATGGAGGTCTTCCTTTTTTCTTTCTTCCATGAGATGAGATATAGATTAGAAATAAGACCATATGGATGCCCTGACAAAAGCTGCTGCCCAGCAACACCCTTGACTTTGGCCATTTCAATTCCAACCAGAAAAGGACAGTGAAGAATAACTTTTAAAATCTCACAGATGCCCCAGAATATCTCTTGTATAGTTAGATCTATGTATGTGAAAACTGTTCAGACTTTTGCACTTACAAATGTGCCAGAATCCCAGTTTGGTTTCTTGCACTCGGTGGTGGGGTTAGACTTTTGCAAGAATAGACGGACCATTTAAGCAATAACAATCATGGATAAAATTTAAGGAAAAGGAAATTCTGTGATGTTGCCGGTCATCTGTTTTATTGAAGGCGACAGAGGTTGTTCACACTTGGTTATCTCATGTGTCTTCAATAAAGGTCACTGTAATATCTTTCAGAGTTATTTTCTCAATCCTGAATATACCAGGTCTATCAATATGAAACGTGAAAATGGCTGCCAGAGGGCGCTGTGCAACTTTATTTGAGCCGACGGTGGCGCTGTTGAAGGAGTTTTGTTTTTTGACTCACGTGGCATCAGCACGCGTGCAGTTTTAGAGAAATTCAAATCGTGGAAAATTTCTGGAGCCCGTGGAAAATGGCAATTTCCGAGCCAAAAAGTGCCCATTTGCGGGAAGTTTTGTTGTTCGCCTTCAACTGGAAGAAAAGTGCCACCGAATGCTCGAGGAAGTTTACGGCGACCACGCTCTGAGCAAATCGCAGTGTTACAGGTGGTTTAAAAAATTCCAAAGTGGCGATTTCGAACTTGATAATGAACCATGTGGAAAACCGCCCTAAAAGTTTGAGGATGCTAAACTGCAAACTTTTTTGGATGAGGACAATACCCAAACGCAGGAGAAACTCGCGAAACAGCTCCAGGTGTCTCAAGGTGCTGTTTCCCTACGTTTAAATAGCCTCGGAATGACCCAAAAGCTTTCCAGATGGGTCCCCCACGTTGTTAGAACTCATGGAATATTGTATGTATATATGTAAATATTACAACTATTTTTTCATATTTTTGGTTTTTTGTGTGTCTGACCCCTCAGCGAAGGGGAATCTATTTTTTGCTGTTTCTTCTCCTCTTTTCACACACCGGCCCCCCCTTGCCGAGAGAATGTAAGCGTCCACCGGCCGGATGGACCGTCCAAAGTACCCACCGACCAATTGGAGGGGCGGAGGGGTCAAAAAGGTCAGGGCGCGGGCGCCAGAGTTGGTGTCACAGTTGTGCCGACAAGACAAGAAAAAAGCTTCGCGGCGGCTTGCCCTAGATGAGCTCCGGGAACTTCGTCCATCTTCCATAAACGACCATATAAGCGGTCTGAGAAGGGACAGGGTGGCTGACATCTCAAAGAAAAGGTGAAGCCGAGACGAATCTTTTGAGAGATTCGCATAGTGGTTGGAGTACGTCGAGGACGACGAATTGTGCTTCATCTGAAGATAACAGGAAGTTCGTCGAGGACGACGAATTGTGCTTCCAAGGCAGGGGGGGCAAGCCGACCTAACAACTGAGAGGAACTGTTTTTGGTGAGCACTCTCTCACATGCTTTTATTTCCTAAAAATTGATATATTTTTTATGTTAATCTAGCATATTTTGTAGTATTTTTCTTTTTCTTATTTTTACTAAGTTTTTTTCTATTTTTCGTCAATATCATCATTATATATTTTCTTTTGTTAAAAAACATTTTAGTTGCATGCAAAAATTTTGGAATATACAAAAATAATAAGTTTTTTTTTCATATATTTTTTTATCCTTCACTTTATAGCTAACATTAAACAAAACTTTATATGTGTAACCTTTTGTTGTCTTCCTTTTTTCTTGCTTGAACACCCAAGGCAGCCCAAAACAATATCAAACTTTAGGTTAAAGTTTTTATTTTGTTAAAAAGGGGGTTTGTGGAGCGTTCAGAATTTTTCTTTTCCTCCACGAGCTTTTTTAATTACCCCGTTCTTAACATTATATTTTTTGGCGTCCCCGGGTGGGCTGCATTGGCTGGTCAAATCGAGAAAAGGAAAAAAAAAAGAGAGAAAGGTTTCGAGAAAAATTATATAGTAAATAATGCAGAATATTGATATCTTAAAAAGGGCTAGAGCCCCCAAAAGAGCTATTTTTACTCGGCTGTCCACCGAGTTTTGGGCTGAAATAGAAAAGCCAGATTTCGATACAGAAAAATATAGAGCTAAATATAACCGAATTTGTGCTCTCTCTAAGGAAATAAGTGAAATTGATTCAAGGTATCATGGGCTCCTTCTGGAGGATGAAACCATAACGGAGGTCAAAATCGAAGAAGAATTCGAGGGTTGTGAAAACTATGTTCAAGGGATGTTTGACATAGAAAATAAATATTTGTCTCGGTGTGAAACCGCGAAGGATAGGGTCGACAGCTCATTGGTGGAGTCCGCGGCGAATTCGGTTGTAAATACCGAATCTAAAAGAACTATTAGGTTGCCAAAAGTGGAGCTACCAAAATTTAAGGGCAACCTAGAGGATTGGCTCTCATGGTGGGGGCAATTTAGTAAAATCAATGACGATGAAACTCTGGGGGATGTAGATAAATTTCACTATCTGCTACAAGCGGTAGTCGAGGGATCCAGAGCTCAACGTCTTGTGTGCAGTTACCCTATAACTGAGGATAATTATCCCAAGGTAATACAAGCCCTAAAAGATCGATTCGGAGATAAGAACCTTCTCATAGAACACTACATAAGGAGACTGTTGAAACTGGTTGTTTCTAATGCAAGGAAAGAAAACCTTCCTCTTGACGAGATCTACGATGATCTGACGGCTCACTTAAAGAACCTAGAATCACTGGGTGTTAACACGGAGATGGCAGGCGTGTTCCTCTACCCATTGGTTGAGTCGAGTCTGCCATTGGACATTATTCAGGTGTGGCAGAGGAATCCTGCTGTGGGCTATGGGATAAAAGAAGAAGGAGCGGAGAATGGAGATAAGAGCGATGCCAGCGGTAGACTTCAGGCTCTGATGGACTTCCTTCGGGATGAGGTGAAGGGTGCTGAGCGAATGGCATTTGCTAAGGAGAATTTTGAGGGTAATAGCTCAATGAGGGCTACAGGTTCTCAACTAAAGACTCCTCGGAAGACACCGCCCACTGTCTCCAATTTATTCGGCAGCGCATTTAAGAGAAAATGCATATTCTGCCAGAGGGATAATCACCTGAATAGTAGATGTTTTGTTGCCTCGCGGCTTACACCTAGCGAGAGGGATCAAAGGATAAAGGAGGCGTTGCATGGGAAATATGTTTTGAAACTGGGAAGTCTAACCAATAAAATTGATGTAGACATAGTCGCCCTCGATCAACCAGAAATTTGTGCAAGGATACCGCCGATTCCAAGAGGACGTTTGTTATACAAATTAAAACGGAAAAAGATCTATATTCACCCGTCAAATTTTAGAAATGAGGAAATAGATATTTTAATAGGTAGTGACTACCTTGGACAATTACTGACCGGGAAGGTCGTCCATCTAGGAGAGGACCTAACTGCCGTAGAGACCAAATTAGGATGGACGCTTATGGGGCAATCTCCGGTGGTGTGTAAGGAGGATAAGGTCCAAATTGCATTGAATATGTTGGTTGCAAGAAACAACTTTAAGGATCTTTGGGAGCTGGATGTCTTGGGAATCCAAGATCCCATCGAAGTTGTCTCAAAAAAGAAAAGGGAAACTGAACTAAAGGAACATTTTATAAAAAATATAAAGAGGGATGAAGATCAACGATATTCAGTCGCGCTACCGTGGAAATGCGAGAGAAATAATATACCCTCGAATTTAGAAATAGCGCAGAGGAGATTGGAAGCATGCACTAGTAAGTTAAGGAAGGAGAAAATGGTTATTGAATATTCTACTATTCTTCAAGAATGGGAGAGAGAGGGCCTAATTGAGAGGATAGAGGAGAATAGGCCTCAAAAGAAGGGCCATTATTTACCGCATAGGCCGGTGTTCAAGGCTGAAAGTAGGACGACGCCTCTTCGTCCTGTTTTCGATGCCTCCTGCAGGTCGTATAATGGTCTCTCTCTGAATGACTATCTAGAAAAGGGACCTAACCTTTTGGAAAAAATACCTGAAATATTAATTAGGTTTAGAGAAAAGGGTATTGGTGTTCTAGCCGATATTCGAAAGGCATTTCAGATGATTACAGTGCAGCTTCAAGACCAGGACTTTCTTCGCTTCCTTTGGTGGGATCAAACTGACCCTATGAAGTTAACCGTTTTTAGACATAAACGTGTGGTATTTGGGCTTAACTGTAGTCCATTCATCTTGGGTGCAGTTATTGATCATCATCTGAATTCTGTAAAAGGTCCGGCAGCTGAAATCGCAAAGACTATGGCGAGATCCTTTTATATGGATAATTTGGTAACATCCCTCTCCTCTCAGGAGGAGGTCCAACAATTCCAGAATACAGCTGTCAATATCATGGAAATGGCAAAAATGGACTTGCGTGAGTGGGAATTTAATTTACCAGTGAGTAATTCAAAGGAGGAAAAAGGAACTACTACCAAGGTGTTGGGACTTGTGTGGGACAAAGTAGAAGATGTACTTAATTGTGATGTTTCTATTGAAAAGGATCTCCCCCGAAGACTAACCAAGAGGATTATCCTTTCTAAAATTCAGCAAGTTTTTGATCCTTTGGGAGTTTATAGTCCTATATTTTTGCCTCCTAAACTATTATTACAGAGGTCCTGGGAGTTGAAAATTGGATGGGATTCTCAATTACCCGAAGATATGGATCGGGAGTTTAGAACATGGTACTCCCAAATTGGTCTATTAAGTCAAATCAAAATTCCCAGGCATATTTGGTTTGATCAAACTAATAAGAATGAAATACACGTCTTCTGCGATGCCAGTAAATCAGCTTATGCAGCAGTGGCATATATGAGAAGTGAAGTGCAGGGGGGAGTACATTTGTCTCTGCTTTGGAGCAAATCTAGGCTTGCGCCAACCAAGAGGGTAACCATTCCTCGGTTAGAACTTTTGGCCTGCGTTTTAGGAGCTAGACTTGTTAAATCTATTTCGACTGCCTTAACAAATAGTTGCCCTGTTACTTTATGGACCGATTCCTCAACCGTTATGGCTTGGCTCAAGAGAAAAAATGAGTGGAATGTGTTTGTAAGAAACCGAGTACAGGAAATACGAGACACTGTCAATAATGAGAACTGGAAGTTTGTTTACGGAAAATTTAATCCAGCGGATTTGCCTTCTCGAGGGTGCTCTATCGTACAATTTGTCTCGACCAACTGGTGGGAGGGTCCTGAATGGCTCAAAGGGGAAAAGGAGAGTTGGCCTAGTTTTGAACCGACTATTGATGAGGAAGAGATCATCAAAGAAAAAAGAAAAACCTTACAGGCCTACATCACTCTCATTGTCGAGGCAAATCGATGGTTCCTAGATAGGAGATCCAAGTATAGCCTAAACATTAGGATTATGGCTTGGGTTTTAAGATTCTTGGACAATGCGAGGAGAATACCCACTGAAAGGGGAAATTTGAAAGTAATAGAGTTAGAAAGGGCCGAAAGGAAGCTGTTGAAATTGGTTCAACAAGAGACTTTCCCAGGAAAACAGGCTCCGAAAAATGGATTAAAGACTATTAAATCCTTCGAAGGTTTGTGGTGCGTTGAGACGAAGCTGCTACATGGACAAGATTCAGAAGTGTTTAAACGACCTATTTTACTACCTCGTAATCATCCTTTGGTGGAACAGATGGTTCGTGAAATACACCAACAAAATGGGCATGGAGGGGCCCAATTCATTCTTTCACAATTGAGAGAGAAATTCTGGATCATTGGTGGTCGCAGATTGATTAAACAAATAATTGGGAAATGTGTGATATGTAGGAGGCATAATCAGAAACCTATACAGACTCCTGGCGCGGCTTTGCCGACTAATAGAATAGGGTTAGGCAAACCCTTCGAGGTGACAGGTGTGGATCTGTTGGGACCGCTACATCTTAAAGGTGGCAGCAAGGTTTGGGTGGCCTTGTTTACTTGCGCTGTTTACAGAGCTGTCCACCTAGAGATTGTGAGAACATTTTGTTAGCTCTAAAAAGATTCATTTGTCGGCGTGGACGTCCCGGAAAAATATATAGTAATAACGGGACAAATTTCTCAAAAACAAACGAATTACTTAAACGCTTGGATTGGGGGGAGATTGAAAGGGAATCGAGTGTAAAAAGAATCCAATGGATTTTTATCCCTCCCTCAGCGCCTTGGTGGGGAGGGTTTTGGGAGAGATTAGTAAGGGTTGTTAAGAGTTTATTGGTTCGTATGCTCGGATTTAGTAAATTGAATTATGTACAACTTGAGACTGCTTTATGTGAGGTAGAGAGTATTATCAACAATAGAGCTCTTTCATATATATCGGAAGATGACCAAGACCTCATTCCCTTGACCCCTCAAATGTTTCTGCAGACTAACGCAAACAATGAGTTTCCGGAGCTAGAGAAAATAAGAGTGAATTCTTTCACCAGAAAATACAAGATTTTGAGTAAACTAAATGAGGAACTTAAACAGAGATTCCGCAAGGAATATTTGGGGGTACTGATACAACGGGCCGAAAATAAAAGGGAGCTATGCATAAAAGAAGGGGATTTAGTCCTTATAGGCCAAGGACAACACTAAAAGAATTCTCTGGCCTGTTGGAAAAATAATAAAACTTTACTTGGGGAAAGATGGGGTGAACAGGGTTGCCAGAGTCAAGACATCAACAGGCGAATGGCTACGCCCTGTACAGAGACTGTTTCCCCTTGAGATTTCCTCTGAGGAAACTCCTGAAAAGGCCTCTGGGGATAAAAAACCTCTAACGATCAAAACAAGATCCGGACGTGAAGTCCGCAAACCAATAAGGTTTGCTCCTGATGTTTTGAATCAGTGACAAAAGAAAGGGAGAGCACATTTCCTTGTTTTTTTTTTTTGTGTTTTCACACAAAGAAAAGGTGGGGGTATGTTAGAACTCATGGAATATTGTATGTATATATGTAAATATTACAACTATTTTTTCATATTTTTGGTTTTTTGTGTGTCTGACCCCTCAGCGAAGGGGAATCTATTTTTTGCTGTTTCTTCTCCTCTTTTCACACACCGGCCCCCCCTTGCCGAGAGAATGTAAGCGTCCACCGGCCGGATGGACCGTCCAAAGTACCCACCGACCAATTGGAGGGGCGGAGGGGTCAAAAAGGTCAGGGCGCGGGCGCCAGAGTTGGTGTCACAGTTGTGCCGACAAGACAAGAAAAAAGCCTCGCGGCGGCTTGCCCTAGATGAGCTCCGGGAACTTCGTCCATCTTCCATAAACGACCATATAAGCGGTCTGAGAAGGGACAGGGTGGCTGACATCTCAAAGAAAAGGTGAAGCCGAGACGAATCTTTTGAGAGATTCGCATAGTGGTTGGAGTACGTCGAGGACGACGAATTGTGCTTCATCTGAAGATAACAGGAAGTTCGTCGAGGACGACGAATTGTGCTTCCAAGGCAGGGGGGGCAAGCCGACCTAACAACTGAGAGGAACTGTTTTTGGTGAGCACTCTCTCACATGCTTTTATTTCCTAAAAATTGATATATTTTTTATGTTAATCTAGCATATTTTGTAGTATTTTTCTTTTTCTTATTTTTACTAAGTTTTTTTCTATTTTTCGTCAATATCATCATTATATATTTTCTTTTGTTAAAAAACATTTTAGTTGCATGCAAAAATTTTGGAATATACAAAAATAATAAGTTTTTTTTTTCATATATTTTTTTATCCTTCATTTTATAGCTAACATTAAACAAAACTTTATATGTGTAACCTTTTGTTGTCTTCCTTTTTTCTTGCTTGAACACCCAAGGCAGCCCAAAACAATATCAAACTTTAGGTTAAAGTTTTTATTTTGTTAAAAAGGGGGTTTGTGGAGCGTTCAGAATTTTTCTTTTCCTCCACGAGCTTTTTTAATTACCCCGTTCTTAACACACGTGTTGAGCGAAAGGCAGCAAGAACGGCGTCTGGTAGCCTTCGAAGGGCTGCTCGCCAGGCATGAAAAGAAGTCATTTTTGCACCAAATCGTAACTTCTGATGAGAAATGGATCCACTTCAGCAATCCTACGCGCCAAAAGTCGTGGGGCCTGCCCGGTCAATTTCCAAAACAGACGCCTAGGCCCAATCACTTCAGAAAAAAGGCAATGCTTTGCGTATGGTGGGACCAGACCAGCGTAGTATATTTCGAACTCCTGAAACCTGGCGAAACGGTCAATACTAGTCATTATGAACAACAAATGCACAGTTTGAGAGAGGCGTTGAATGAAAAAAGACCGGAATGGCGTGAAAAGCACAACAAGCTGATCCTGCAGCATGACAATGCTCCAGCCCACAACGCTACGGTGGTCAAAAACACCATAAAAGACATGGTCTGGGAACTCTTACCCCACCCGCTGTACTCACCAGACTTAGCGCCGTCGGACTACCACCTTTTCACATCTTTAGGACACGCCCTAAAAAAAACAGGAATTTTCGAACTCAGACATACTCCGAAAATGGCTTGTTGACTGGTTCGACTCAAAAGGAATAGAATTTTTCAGACAAGGAATTCGGAAATTGCCTGGAAGGTGGTCCGAGTGTATAGCTAATCGGGGCAATTACTTTAAATAAAAAATCTTTTGTTGTATGGAATTGGTGAACCTTTGAATTCAATGAAAATTTTCGCGTTTCATACTAATAGACCTGGTACATGCTAAAAGGTACAACTTCCGTAAGTTTTGTCCATGAGTGTATACACACTTGGTTATCTCGTGTGTCTTCAATAAAGGTCACTGTAATATCTTTCAGAGTTATTATCTCAATCCCGATATACATGCTGAAAGGTACAACTTCCTTAAGTTTTGTCCATGAGTGTAAACACACTTGGTTATCTCGTGTGTCTTCAATAAAGGTCACTGTAATATCTTTCAGTTATTGTCTCAATCCCGATATACATGCTGAAAGGTACAACTTCCTTAAGTACTGTCCATGAGTGTATACACACTTAGTTATCTCGTGTGTCTTCAATAAAGGTCACTGTAATATCTTTCAGAGTTATTGTCTCAATCCCGATATACATGCTGAAAGGTACAACTTCCTTAAGTTTTGTCCATGAGTGTATACACACTTAGTTATCTCGTGTGTCTTCAATAAAGGTCACTGTAATATCTTTCAGAGTTATTGTCTCAATCCCGATATACATGCTGAAAGGTACAGCTTCCTCAAGTTTTGTCCATGAGTGTATACACACTTAGTTATCTCGTGTGTCTTCAATAAAGGTCACTGTAATATCTTTCAGAGTTATTTTCTCAATCCCGATATACATACTGAAAGGTACAACTTCCTTAAGTTTTGTCCATGAGTGTATACACACTTGGGTATCTCGTGTGTCTTCAATAAAGGTCACTGTAATATCTTTCAGAGTTATTGTCTCAATCCCGATATACATACTGAAAGGTACAACTTCCTTAAGTTTTGTCCATGAGTGTATACACACTTAGTTATCTCGTGTGTCTCCAATAAAGGTCACTGTAATATCTTTCAGAGTTATTGTCTCAATCCCGATATACATGCTGAAAGGTACAACTTCTTTAAGTATTGTCCATGAGTGTATACACACTTAGTTATCTCGTGTGTCTCCAATAAAGGTCACTGTAATATCTTTCAGAGTTATTGTCTCAATCCCGATATACATGCTGAAAGGTACAACTTCTTTAAGTATTGTCCATGAGTGTATACACACTTAGTTATCTCGTGTGTCTCCAATAAAGGTCACTGTAATATCTTTCAGAGTTATTGTCTCAATCCCGATATACATGCTGAAAGGTACAACTTCCTTAAGTATTGTCCATGAGTGTATACACACTTGGTTATCTCGTGTGTCTTCAATAAAGGTCACTGTAATATCTTTCAGAGTTATTGTCTCAATCCCGATATACATGCTGAAAGGTACAACTTCCTTAAGTTTTGTCCATGAGTCTATACACACTTGGTTATCTCGTGTGTCTTCAATAAAGGTCACTGTAATATCTTTCAGAGTTATTGTCTCAATCCCGATATACATGCTGAAAGGTACAACTTCCTTAAGTATTGTCCATGAGTGTATACACACTTAGTTATCTCGTGTGTCTCCAATAAAGGTCACTGTAATATCTTTCAGAGTTATTGTCTCAATCCCGATATACATGCTGAAAGGTACAACTTCTTTAAGTATTGTCCATGAGTGTATACACACTTAGTTATCTCGTGTGTCTCCAATAAAGGTCACTGTAATATCTTTCAGAGTTATTGTCTCAATCCCGATATACATGCTGAAAGGTACAACTTCCTTAAGTATTGTCCATGAGTGTATACACACTTGGTTATCTCGTGTGTCTCCAATAAAGGTCACTGTAATATCTTTCAGAGTTATTGTCTCAATCCCGATATACATGCTGAAAGGTGCAACTTCCTTAAGTTTTGTCCATGAATGTATACACACTTGGTTATCTCGTGTGTCTTCAATAAAGGTCACTGTAATATCTTTCAGAGTTATTGTCTCAATCCCGATAAACATGCTGAAAGGTACAACTTCCTTAAGTTTTGTCCATGAGTGTATACACACTTGGTTATCTCGTGTGTCTTCAATAAAGGTCACTGTAATATCTTTCAGAGTTATTGTCTCAATCCCAATATACATGCTGAAAGATACAACTTCCTTAAGTTCTCTCTCTGTGAGTGCATATATTCAGCTAAATACGGTTGTTCTGATGAATATCTTAAATTTCACCTCTGTTGAGTTCCACCATGTTCTTTGCTGCAGACTTCCCCCGTGTTTGACCTGTTGCGATCATCCACAACACCTGGCTCCTCAGACGGCCCTCCTCCCCCGTTGTAAGTAATTCTCCCCTCTCTGTTCAGCTGATCTAAATCCAGATAGTGCTGTGGAACCTCTGTACAGTAGAACAACCTCCAGTAAGAGGACACCTCTCCCTAAAGGACACTTTGACTCTGTAACTAGGTGTTGTCAGAGAGGTAGTTCTACTGTATTTAGTAACTCTCCAATAAGAGGACACCTCTCCCTAAGGTACACTTAGACTCTGTAACTAGGTGTTGTCCTTTACAGAGAGGTAGTTCTACTGTATTTGTACTTAAGTTGCTCCAAAGTTTCCTTTAGGAAGAGGTGTCCTCTTACTGAAGAGTTGATAAATAGTAAAAATGGTAATTTTGATAATGAAAACATTCCTTTGTAGAAAGGTGTTCTTTCATGGAGGTTCTATTACAATTACACTTGGGTTCTCACATGGTTTTACAATCCTCTTCCCTATTTCCTCTCTCTCTCAGTCAGTGGTGTATAGAAGAAGTGTTGCTGTACAGACTGTGGTCCCCCGGCCCCAAGTCTCCTTCCATTCCTCGTCGCAGCCCAGCTCTCAACCTCTTCCTCAACAAAGGTGAGACACTGTCTGTCCTCTGATATAACACTGTCTATACATATAAAATGAAAGGATTTAAAAGCATGAATGTTTCTTTTATATACAATACAAACTTATACTCTCCTTACTGCGATGAAAAAAAATATATTTGGGAGGGCTTGGCTCATCAGTGCTGAACCCACCCAGCGGTTTCGCCAATTTAATCACCATAAGCAGAATCGTCTAATTCAATATTAGAGCTCTAAGAGAAGCAGTCTGGTAGATTAAAATGGCGAAACCGTTTGGAGGGTTCACCACTGATGAGCCAAGCCCTCCCAAATATATTTTTTCATCGCAGTAAGGACAGTAGAAGTTCGTTTTATGTATAAAAGAAACATTCGTGCTTTTAAATCCTTTCATTTTATGTGTATAGATGGCGGGTTATTGCTTTGTGTTAATTGGACCTGTCTATCTTGGGAAATACACTTAGCTCTCAATTATCAATAGTTCCAAAGTGGGTTTTTGCACTTAGGGTAAAAACATTTGTTAACTACACCTCATGATGCTGCTGATGTGCTAGCAAAAAAAGGCACAAAAGAACCTTTGCTACAGAAAACTAAACTTTACTTTTAAAGAAATAGAGACAGTAGCCAAAACAAAAATAAACAAGACCTGGAGGATCTCACCTGAGCACAGTTGGTACAGTGGAGTGGACCCAGCTCTGAACCTCAGACAGCATCAAACAACAACAACAGGCCATCTCAAGCCATTGAGGATAGAAAATAATAACAAAATCTACCCCACTTGTCCTAAATGTAGTTTGGCACCTGCAGCTCCAGAACACGGTTTGTATTAGATGTACTAAACAGGACCTTTGGGAGACGCCGCTGCTTATCATAAAACATCTTGAGGAGCATGAACTTATGAAATTGGTGTAATCTTTTTACAAGGGGATAAGAAACGACAACACCACACATTCATGATTGTCATGGTTTTACCATGCATTCTTGGGATATTAAAAAAAACTAGTCACAAATCCAGCTATTTGATGATAAGCAGTGGCCTCTACCAAAGGTCCTGTTTAGTACATCTAATGCAAGCTAGAGCTGCAGGTGCCAAGCTACATGCACCAGGTGTTGTAATTTGTTGTTGTTAGTGACCATCAAGTCAACTTTTGGTGACACTATGGTGACACTCCATCTGTTAGTGACCATCACTCACATCTAGTGACCTTCTGGTAGCTTCACCTTCCAGCCAGCTCAGTCTTCCTTCAATGTTCCCAACATCTTTTATAGTCCTTTTGTTCTCTTTATATGTCTGAAGTAGGTCAGTATTTGGGATTCTAGGAGATCTACCAGGTTTGATTTCTTTTTAAGATGGAAATATTTGTCCTTTTATCTGTCAATGGGACTCTTGAGTAGCTTTCTCCATGTCCACATGGGGTATAGTACTGTAAGAAACAAATTGATAAATTGATAAAGCACAATTTGGATTATAGATTATAAACACAAGGTAATAAGACACCAAATAAATAAATAGTGTGCGATGTTTCTTTGGTAAAATTTCTCATTCAGTACTTTTGTCTGAAGATGGTAACAACGCTGTTGCCGAAACGTCACGCACTATTTCTTTATTTGGATTTGGTCTTATCACCTTGTGTTTAAAAATTGATAAAGAAACATCCCCGGATAGATTTTAAATATATTTAACAAAGGGAATTATTAAAAATAAAGAAGATATTTCCTGACCACTAGCATGAGATTTTCTTAGATGATGCAGCACCATCTAGTTGAACAGAAATCAACTAAACATTGATTTAACCTGTTCCCTGATATTTGGCCAACCCAATTTCTTGATATATCAAGAAAAGCCAACCACGGACACGTTTCGCGCTGTTGGCCCCTCGTCAGCATGGTGTAGGCTGTACCACTGCAACCAAAAATCTTTTGGTTTCAGGGGCTTCTTGAGAAATCAAGAAATTGGTATTTATGGCCAAACTTGTGTAAATATGCTTAACATGTGAAAAAACAATGATTAAAAAAATGGGGAATTGTGACATTCATTAGTTGATTGAGTGTATATCTTGAATCAACTTACATTGTATGGTACACCATGAACCATGTTGTGTGCAATGCTCCAATGGCTCCCAATTCTTGCAAAAATCCAACCCCACCAGTGAGGGCAAGTAACCAAACAGGGCTCTGGCACATTTGTAAGTGTAAAAGTCAAACTGCTTTTCACATGTGTAGACATGTGGTATACTTACAGTAAAAGCAGTCACTAACTACCCATCATGATTATCATGGCCTGTACTATATGTAGACATGTGACAATGACAATGAAACAGCCTTTATTGACCATTCAGTCAATGGTACACCCAAGTCAGTGGGGGAAAAAAATTAACAATTATTTACAATGAGCGTCACAAGACCGACCTAAAGTCCGACAATTGGTCGAGAGTAGATTGATCACCGCCTCGAGCGCGCTCGATGACAGAGCCCAAGAAGTTTGCAAGGATGCTCCTTTGGTTTGGATGTGCGCTGAGAATATCATTCCGTTTTTCTCCGGAATGCAGAGCCGCATGAATGATTTGTTCCGGTCTGGTCCAACCAAGTAAGGGTACCAGGAAGGTCTTATAGTTCAATTCCTTGAACAGGTCGAGGAGCCACTTCTTACGGGCCTCATCTGTCATTTTGACTGGCAGTGGAGGCGGATATGCCACTTCAGCTGGTGCTGACTCCTCCCCTTGAGGAGCGGGCGGCGCCGTCTCAGCAGGCCGAGGCGCAGGCAGTGGGGGTGTTGGAGGCACTGCTGGTGTTGTCCTGAGCTCAGCTTTGACTTGTCCGAGGACTTTGTAAAGGTTGCTGGCTGCTCCGGGCCTCAGATCCAAGATTTGCCCGATCAGGCCGGCGAGGGCGTCGCACTGCAGAGGCGACAGGAGGGGTCCTTTCCTCTGCGCCTTGGTCCTCGAGGAGAGGAGGTCTAAGACCTCCTCCCACCCAAGACCAAGGGCGTCCGTCCCAGCGAAGGAAACGCTGGGGTGCTTCTCGATGAACGCATCGAGGTCGACTCTTGTTGCGTTCTTTGCCGATGATGTGGAGGACGCAGAGGTCTCCTCCACGATGAACATCTCCACGTCCGGTGTTGGGGCTGCAGACCCGAGGGTCCTCTGGGCGGGACCCCCAGGCGCCTGCAGGGGCGGAGCAGGGGTCACAGGTGGAGGGGTAGAAGGCGCCTCCTCCATAGGTACGGCCGGGGCTACCGGTGGAGATGGTCGAGGTGCTGTAGATGTAGTTACAGCTCGGGCCGCAGGAGAAGTGCCGGGAGTCTCCCTGGCTGGACTGGAGGACGCCGGTGTAGGAGGCTGGGCCGCTGACCTCTGAGGCGGTGCAGAGGTGGTTGTTGATGGGACGGCGGCAGGAGTGGTTGGTGGGGCCAATCTGGTGTTGTTAGCTAGCCCTGCAAGCAGGGGGCAGTTGGCCCTGCGATGTCCTTGGCCACGGCACCTGGAGCACCTAATCCCGGAGGACAGGTATGCAGGCCAGGCCTCGCCTTTGATGGTGATGTCGAGGCGGGTGGGCAGCCTCTCGATGGTCATTCCTTCGCGGAAGATGATAAACGCCTCTCTGCGGCCGTCGTTGTAGATGTATGGGCCAGCCTTCATCAGCTTGGGGGGCGATAGATGTGACCCGCCCAAAAGATGAAAGGGCGCTGATGACGGCTGCATTCCCCACGAAGAAGGGGAGGTTGCCCACTGTAATTCGCTCCGCCCTCTTGCGGAACGGGAAGGCCCTGTGGAGTGTTCCCTTTACCTCGAGGCCCTCGTTGACGAGGCGCTCGGCCATGCCTCTGTTTGCCAGTCCCACCAGGAAGTGGCCGTTCATCTTGGTCACTTGGAAGACCTCCCTGGTGCTCCCAAACAGTCGATCTATGGCCCTGATGTAATGGTAGGGCTCTAGTTCAGGGCTGCGTTCTACATAGACGCAGTGGTCCTCTGTTGAAGACGCCTGCCGCGCCCTGGCCTCCGCGATATGCGCCTGAGTGGTCCTGACCTCCTCCGCCCGCGGAGCCCATCCCGTGGATGATCGTGGCCGGCGAGTGGCTCCTGCGCCTCTGGTGCCAGAGGAAGTAGCCGCCGTAGGGGAACCCGGCGAGTCGCGGGGCCTTTTCTTACTCTTGACGACGGTGAAGTTGTCGTCCTCTCCAGGGCCTTGGTCTTCGGTGTAGTCCGCCCAGTTTCCCAGGACACGGGCAGCGCCATTGGATGACGTTGCAGCTGCCAAGCCGGTCGTGACGTCACCGCGCGCGGCGGCCAGATTTGCATCTTTAACGCCTGTCGGCGGATTTGCATAGTTTTGCTTTGCGCTTAGATTATTTGAAATCTTCCTCTGCAGATCTTCTTTCGCAGATAATTCAGCGCATGTTTGGGCTTGTACGCTGTGCCTTACAGACTTTTGTACAGCTTTCGAAGGGCTTTCAGCCTGTATAAAACTTGTCGCCATCCGCGACACTTTTCGCCCGCCAGAGGCGAAAAACTCAGGAGCTCGCACGACGCGTGGCCGCACGGCCGAGTGTAGACATGTGGTGTACTTACAGTAAAAGCAGTCGCTAACTACCCATCATGATTATCATGGCCTGTACCATATGTAGACATGTGGTGTACTTACAGTAAAAGACAGTCGCTAACTACCCATCATGATTATCATGGCCTGTACCATATGTAGACATGTGGTGTACTTACAGTAAAAGACAGTCGCTAACTACCCATCATGATTATCATGGCCTGTACCATATGTAGACATGTGGTGTACTTACAGTAAAAGACAGTTGATAACTACCCACCATGATTATCATGGCCTGTACCATATGTAGACATGTGGTGTACTTACAGTAAAAGACAGTCGCTAACTACCCACCATGATTATCATGGCCTGTACCATATGTAGACATGTGGTGTACTTACAGTAAAAGACAGTCGCTAACTACCCATCATGATTATCATGGCCTGTACCATATGTAGACATGTGGTGTACTTACAGTAAAAGACAGTCGCTAACTACCCATCATGATTATCATGGCCTGTACCATATGTAGACATGTGGTGTACTTACAGTAAAAGACAGTCGCTAACTACCCATCATGATTATCATGGCCTGTACCATATGTAGACATGTGGTGTACTTACAGTAAAAGACAGTTGATAACTACCCACCATGATTATCATGGCCTGTACCATATGTAGACATGTGGTGTACTTACAGTAAAAGACAGTCGCTAACTACCCACCATGATTATCATGGCCTGTACCATATGTAGACATGTGGTGTACTTACAGTAAAAGACAGTCGCTAACTACCCATCATGATTATCATGGCCTGTACCATATGTAGACATGTGGTGTACTTACAGTAAAAGCAGTTGCTAACTACCCACCATGATTATCATGGCCTGTACCATGTGTACTAGGGATAATAATATATAATACTTATATTGCATAATATATATTATATATTATTATCCTTAATACACATGGTACAGGTACATAATAATATATAATACTTACATTGTAGCCCAAGATACAGAACATTGCTGTGATAGATATGTAGGGAGACATCTGAAGCTCTTCATTGGACACGACAACAACAATATTGTATGTTACACAACAGGGGATGTTGTGTGCAGTGAGCAAGCTGGGACATCAGCGGCTGGAGTTACTGGCCAAGATCCTGGATGTCTCTGACGACCTGGTGAGTTTGTGTTGGTACCAGGTTTGTTGTTCCTGTGTAGAGGGTCTTCTTAGGTGTGCGGGTTACACAGATTCCTCTCTCTCATTGGGTCAAAGTTGCCTTCTCACTGGAAGGATTTGGACAAAAATAAACAAGAACTGGAGGAACCACAGTTGGTATATCCTAGAAGCAGATGGTCTCCCTACTTCTATCCACCATGATTATCATGGCCACTAGGTATATGCCAAAAAAAAAAAAAGATGGCCTCCCAGACCTTTCGGTCCATAAGCCGGCCACAGCTGGTACAGTGGAGTGGATCCAGCTCTGAATTTCAGACAGCATCAAACAACAAAAGGCCATCTCAAGACATTGAAGATAGAAAATAACAACAAAATCTACCCCACTTGTCCTAAATGTAGCTTGGCACCTGCAGCTCTAGAACATGGCTTGTATAAATGAAAAACTATTATGATAGACACACTAGACCGGCAGACCCATTATCTATCAAGGATAGAGTTTGGTTTTAAAAAGATAAAAGATGGATCCCAGGCCAGATAACAAACCAAGCCCATGAACCCCGATCCTTCTACGTGAAAGATCAAGAAGGCAATGAATATAGAAGAAATAGTATTCACATCCGCGAGGATAAACGGAATGAAACAACCCACACAGATTGGGAGAAACCTTTAAAACTGAGCCAGGAACAAGCTAATTGTCAAGACCTGGAAGATTCCACATCACAGCATTCTACACAGCCTCCATCTTCTGGACAACTCTCTTCTCCTGGATCCCCAAAGAACGTGACTACCACAGGACCCCCAGAGAACTGGACCAATGGTTCCCCAAAGAACCTGATAACCACTAGATCTGGGAGGGTAGTTCGACCCCCACTCAGATTGAACCTTTGATTGTTAAAGAAGGGACATGTAATATATATTAATCTTTAGTTTGGCAACGCCAATTATTTATCATCACTTAATAGCAATTATAATTTGCATTTAACTTGAGAAATAATAAGTTTTGTTTAAAAAAAAAATAAACATGGCTTGTATTAGATGTACTAAACAGGACCTTTGGGAAAGGCCGCTGCTTATCATAAAACAGCTGGAGGAGCATGAACTTATGGAATTTGTGCAATCTTTACACAAGGGGATACGAAACAATAAGATTCAGACCTCCTTGTGTGATTGTTTATATTAAAGAACTGCTATGTGCTGCTCAGGTCCCCAAGATCTGGAATGTCGCCGAGCAGATCATCTATCAGAAGACATCTCTAATGAGAGGCCGCCATCTTGATCAGGTCAGTGGGTTTTGTCAACAATCTCTATGGTATCAAAATTCAAAACTATTTTAAAGGCGTAAGATTCTTTTTGATATTAAACAATTTCTACTGCCCTTACTGCAATGGAAAAATTAATGAATGAAAAAAATCTCTATGGTCTATACTCTTTTTATGTTTTATAGAGACATTGTCATATATACTCCAGTATGATACCTCTTTATAATACCTGAATGCTTGAGAGAATATATAAATTGAGCATGAAACAAGGTAATAAGACACCAAATCCAAAAAAAATAAATAGTATGTGACGTTTTGGTAACAACACTGTTACTGAAACATCACACACTATTTATTTATCTGGAGATTTGGTGTCTTATTACCTTGTATTTTATAACCTACCATCCACAAATTGTATGTTAACGTTGGAATAGAACTACATGCATGTATAACCACAAGAAAAATGTGTGCAGTTGGTGATGTGCTGTATCTATTCTGTCTGCAAGCTTTCAGACTGCGATGTCTCCTTCAAATATATCATCCAGAAATACATGACCCTGGGCCACGCCCACTCCTCAGTAAGTCTGCCCACTGACTCTATAGGAAACCATCTTGGCTGTTGTTGCATATTGTGATAATTCCAGTATTTTCCAATGATTCCTTTCAGGTTCTCCCATAATATTAATCCTTTTTCTACAATATGAGAAATAAAATTCACTCATGTTCTTGTGAAAATAATTAATTATATATAAAAATGAATGTATGTGTGTGTGTGTGTGTGTGTGTGTGTGTGTGTGACAATTTTGACAATTAAACAATATTTATTGTCATCTTAGACAATATTACATCTCACATGAGAGAGAGAGGAAGAGAAGAAAATTATTAAATATATACATAAATGAAACAAATTTACAAGAGGGACAAAGGTAGGAGTCCGCGGCGCTGGAGGGTCCTGGACCAGGCGATGAGCGGGTCCTCCACCGCTTCTCCGAGCCCAACCTGGACAAAGCAGCGATAGATTCGCAACTTTGCCGAGGCCAGGATGGAAAGGGCGTCGTCCTCAAGGCCGGACCCGCCGAAGATCCAAGCCTGCAGGTCAGGGGGCCGCCCTATGATGTTGAAGGCCTCTCTAATTAGAGGCCTGATGGAGGGACAGCACCAGTAACGGTGGCTGAGGGAGCGGTCGATGGACCCGCAGGCAGGACAGGAGGGGCCGACCGAGGCAGGATGGGCCGGATGGGGGAGGGCGTGGAGGGCCAACTTGAGGGCCGCGTCAGCCTCGTGGCCCGAGTAGGCGCAACGCCGCAGTGAGGCCCAGTCGATCCTGGATGGTGGATTGATGGTGGGCGTCCATCTCGCCAGGAATCTGGAGATGGGCGTGGCGGCGAGGCGCGGGCGATCCAGGGCCCGTCGGGCTGAGCGGGTCGTGAGGCCGTTGAGGAACAGCGTAGCCGTCCCCCGCAGCACCACGGCCGCAGCTAAGGAGCTAGATGAGGGCATAGACTCCGCCCCGAAGCCCACGGCGTTCTCGGAGGTCAGCCTCCGGCAGAAGGCGCCCAGGGTCGCGGCGTCAGCCAGGGCCGAGCGCGTTGGGCGGGCGATGAGATTTTCCTCCACGATGAGATCCCGGACTCGGGCTCCGCGCCAGCGGGCAGGGGCCAGGAGGTCGGGAGGGCGGAGGAACCGGCAGCCGCCGATGATGGGGAGGTCCAGCAGCTGAGCCGTGGGGACCGCCCGGTGGTTGAGGCCCAGGATGTTGGAGGCCTCCTCCCATAGCTTCAGCAACCGGAGACGGCGGGGCTGGAGACGGGTGCCGTCCGGTGGAGGGTGGATCCAGGCTTCCCCGCTGTTGCCGCCGACCAGTCAGCTGAAGGCATTTCTGCCCCCGCGGAGCGCGACCTGCACCCCCTTGAGGCAGGCGAGCTGGAGCTGGGTCGCGAGGTCGAGGAGGCCGAGGCCTCCAATGGCAACTGGCCTCGCCATGACATCGGCGGGAAGCCACGCCGTGTGGTCCTGTCCCCAGACGAATCTCGCCAGTCGGGCCTGCAACTTGGCGATGGTCGGGGGTGATGGTAGGTAGCCATGCAGGTGGTGCTGGATGACAGAGCCCACCAGCGTGTTCGCCGCTCTTGCTCGTCCGACGAGGGAGAGGCCGCGGGTTAAGGGCGTCCATTTGCGGCATGCAGTCTCCAGGAGGGCCAGGAGATGCTGCTCCCGGTGGGCGACGGTGCTCCTGGGGGCGATGTTGAGCCCGAGGACCCTGATGGAGGTGGTCGACCAGGAGGCGCCGAGAGGGGAGTCGCCGCGGTTGCGCCAGGCGCCGCACCAGAGGCCAGCGCTCTTCCGGAGGTTCACGCCGATTCCGGAGGCCTGCCTGTAATCTTCGAAGACGGTCGCCACCCGCTCGAAGTCTCTGTCGCGATGGAATAGGAGGACGATGTCGTCGGCGTAGGCGATGACATTGCCCACGCCGAGGCTCAACTCCAGGCGACGTAGCAGCGGCCCCGTGGCGATGCTGAAGAGTGCGGCGCTTACGGCGCAACCCTGCCTGAGGCCGTTGAGAAGGGGGAAGGCTGTTGTATGAAAGCCTCCGACCCGGATGGTGGCGTCCGCCCCGGCGTAGAGGATGTTAATCCAGGCCACGAAGGCCGGCGGGAGGCGGAGGGATGTTAGCAGGGACTCCAGGAAGCCGCGGTCCAATGAGTCAAAGGCGGACTCTAGGTCGACGCCCATGACGGCCAGCGGCGAGCCCAGGGCGGTGGCCTCCTCGATGGCGTCGGTCACCATGGCGATGTTCCATGACGGGGATCTCCCGGGGACGGCGTAGGTCTGACATTCCGGCACAAGGGTCCGCAGGTGGGGCTTGAGGGGCCGGTGAAGGATGGCGGCCAGGACCCTGTAGTCGGCCGAGGGCAGCGCGACGGGCCTGTAGCCATCAAGGCCGCGACCTCCGCGGGCCTTGGGCACGAGGCAGATGGAGCTGCGCCGCGTCGACGGAGGCAGGGCACCGCGGAGCCGTGATGCCGCGAACACCCGGGCCAGAGCTTCCGCGAAGAAGTCCTCGCTGAAGGCGACGAGGAGCTCGCACGGCAAGCCATCCCAGCCGGGGGCCTTTCCGCGAGGGAGGTGTTCGATAGCGTTTGCGATCTCGCTGGGGCTGATGTCCGGCCGGTGAAGCGGGTCCTCCTCACTCAGCTCGCGGGTGGTGGTGGGCGCGCTGCTGGCGATGAAGGCAGCTCCCGCAGCTGGATCGCTGGTGGGACGGGCGAAGCGGGGCTGGAAGGTCGCGAATGCCCTCCGCCGAAGCTCGGGGCCCTCGATGATGTTATTCTGCTCGTCCCTGATGACGCTGACCGGGCGTCGGAGGCGGATGGCGCGTGCTAGGTCCGGCAGCGATGGGTAGTCGGCCCGGATGGAGGAGGCCTCGAGCTGCGCCGCGATGTAACGCCTCGCCCTGTAGACGTAGCTGTCGTTGGCAGCGTGGCGTGGGTCGTGCAGGGATCTGGCCTCCGCCAGCAGCCCCGCCTTGATGGAGGTCCACCTATCCCAGAAGGTCCCGTCGTCGTCATCGTGCGCTGTGTCTTCCTCCAACTCCCGGATGTAGCCAGCCAGATGTTCGAGAGCAAGGCCCGAGCGGAGCATCGCGGCCAAGCGGGGCTGGGTGGGGGAGGAGACGGCGGTGGTGGGCGGGCCCACCTGGAGCAGCACGAGGCGGTGGTCCGAGAGGTGGTAGTGGCTGGTCGCGTAGATGGACACGCGATCCAGGACTCCAGCAGGGACGAGGATCCGGTCCAGGCGGTTGGATTCGACTTGGTCGCCGTGCATGGAGACTCTCGTGGGCAGGTGGGCGGCGTCGAACTGGGTGGCCACGTCGACCAGCGCGGCCAGGTCCAGAAGAGCGGCGAGGGCATCCGATGATGATGATGATGAGGGGCCCCGATCCCTGATGTTAAAGTCGCCGATGATCCAACAGGCCCCCTCCTCTTCCTGTGCCGCTGTCGCCGCCAGGAGCTCCAGTTGTCGGTTTCTCTCCCGGGGTTCATGCGCCAGATGAACGGCGATGGCCGTCATTTCCTCGCCGTGGACATCTATTGTTGCCAAGGCGATGTGGCCCGGCCACAGGATACGCTGTTGTAGCACGGCTACGCCTGGTCCGAAGACGCAGGCGAGTCCAGATCCCGAGATGGCTACGGGATGGGCCAACACAACAGCGCCGTAGCCGAGGCAGAGGTCTTGGCCGCTGCCCAGATGAAATGCGTTTGTCTCCTGGACAAACGCGATGTCCACGTGATGTTGCCTGAGTAAATGACAAAGGGCAAGGCTCCTCCCCCGAGTGGCGAGCCCTCGCGCGTTGATGGTGGCGACGCGGTAACTCATTGGGGCCGTCCTTCACGCAGCACCTTCCTGGTCTTCTGGAGGGTTTTGCGGATGGTGGAGTTGGAGTCTGGGCACAAGGCCTTGATGGTTTCGTGCAGTTTTTCGAGGGCGGTGAACTGTTCCTTTGTTAGCGTGGGCGCTCGCCTCTTCATGGTGGTCTCAGAGGTGAGGAGCTTCTGAGCCTCCTCGCAGTTCAGGTCGGGCAGCTTGTCCCAGTCGATGGAGGGGTTGGGGGACTTCCCGAGGTGCTCCAGCAGCTGTTCGAGTGCGGCCTTTCCCCGGGCAGGCGTGGCGGGAGGTGAGGACAGCTTCTCCACCGAAATCTCCTGGTCGAGCGGAGGGATGCGAGGCTCGGGGGGCCGCAGGGCAGCCAGGGGAGCAGGGTGGGCAGCAGGGGCGGGGTGGGTGAGATCCATCTGTTCGGCAGGCTGGTGTGCCGAGGGGATCGCCTGAGCCTCGGCCGAAGTCTTCGCCGGTTGGACAGGGGACGCCGGTGTTGCGGGCGCAGGTGCCGGCTTCCTTGGTCGCTGAGGAGGAGGGAGGGGGGGCCTTGCGTCGGTGGGAGACGCTGCTTGCCTGGGACTGCCGTTCCCTTGCCTGGCGAGCGCTGGGCAGTTGGCTCTGCGGTGGCCCTGTTTACCGCATTTGGAACACTTGATTCCAAAGGAGAGGAAGGCCGACAGGGTGTCTCCCTTGGAGTGGATGGTCAGACGGGTGGGCAGCGTCTCCAGCCTTACGCCCTCGCGGAGCAGGATGAACGCCTCCCGGCGGCCGTCGGCGAAGGTGAACTCGCCCATTTTGACCAGGATGGGGGCGATGGAGGTGACGTTCCCAAATTGGCCCAGGGCGGTCACGATGGTGCTGTCCTCAACAAAGCCGGGCAGGTTGGCCACGACTATGCGCTCCGCCCTTTTGCGGAAGGGGAAGACCCTGAGGGACGTACCCTCGATTTCCAGGCCGTCCGCGACCAGACGGTTCGCAAGTTCCTTGTCCGCAAGACCCACGATGAAGTGGCCGTTCATGCGATGGAACTGCGTGATGCTCTTTGGCCCCCCGAGTAGCGTGCTCATGGCCTTGAGGTAGGAGTAGTCCGGGATGTCTGGGCACAGCTCCACGAAGACGTAATTCTCATGGTTGGTATTGGCCTGCCTCGCCCTGGCGTCGGCGATGTTGGCGCGCGTCGCCTTGATTTCCTGGGGCGGCATTGACCTCGGCCCTGTTGTCCGCTTCTGCTGCTGGGGGCCGCGTTTCTCAGCAGGCCTGCTTGCCTGCTTTGCGGCGTGCTCAGGTGTTGAAGAGAGGCGCCTTTTCTTGCTCTTCACAACGGTGTAGTCGTCGTTGGCGTCGACCTCCGCCATCTCGCTGTCGGCCCAGTTGAGCGAGGCCGGGTCGGCTAAATTCTCGCTGGAAGAAGCAGCAGTCGGCGGCGCCGTGACGTCACCCCGCGCGGCAGCCAGCGTTCCAAGCACCTCGCGCGCCGGCGGGCTTGCATGTGTTCGATATTCCATGGAAAATTCTAGAGAAGAATTCTCTATGATTCCTTTTTTCGGCGATAACTCCTCGCCTGGTTGAGATCCAGTGCTGGGCCTTTCAGGCACTTGTTCAGCGGATCGAGAGGGTTCTTCTGGTACCAAACTCGTGATGGTAAGCGCCTTTTACACACACTCCAGAGGCGAAAATGGCGGAGCCCGCAAAAGCGTGGCCGCACGCTCGAGTGTGTGTGTGTCTGTCTGTCCTTTATGCCTGACCAAACCACTCATTGGAATGCCATGAAACTTTGGGAAGTTATTTAGTATAGTACTGGGAAGGTTTCTAGCAAATAAAATTTTTGAAATAACTTTTCGCTTTAAAATAATCAAGATAAATATTCTAATTTATCACATATAATAAAGCGTCTGTTCGTTGAAGCCGAATAGGACTGGTCCATTCTGTGTGACGTGTTCAAACCTGATTGGCTTGGCCGCCCCCCTCACTTAAGTGACGTGGCCGGCTGAGATGGTACTGACCACGGGATGAGATGGGACTGACCACGGGTTGAGATGGGACTGAGCACGGGATGAGATAGGACTGAGCACGGGATGAGATGGGACTGAGCACGGGATGAGATGGGAATGACACGGGATGAGATGGGAATGATCACGGGATGAGATGGGACTGAACACGGGATGAGATGGGACTGAGCACGGGATGAGATGGGACTGACCACGGGATGAGATGGGACTGACAGCGGGATGAGATGGGACTGACCACGGGATGAGATGGGACTGAGCACGGGATGAGATGGGACTGAGCACGGGATGGGATGGGACTGAGCACGGGATGAGATGGGACTGAGCACGGGATGAGATGAAACTGACCACGGGATGAGATGGGACTGAGCACGGGATGAGATGAAACTGACCACGGGATGAGATGGGACTGAGCACGGGATGAGATGGGAATGCTCACGGGATGAGATGGGAATGATCACGGGATGAGAGGGGACTGAACACGGGATGAGATGGGACTGAGCACGGGATGAGATGATACTGACCACGGGATGAGATGGGACTGAGCACGGGATGAGATGGGAATGATCACGGGATGAGATGGGAATGATCACGGGATGAGACGGGACTGAACACGGGATGAGATGGGACTGAGCACGGGATGAGATGGGACTGACAGCGGGATGAGATGGGACTGACAGCGGGATGAGATGGGACTGACCACGGGATGAGATGGGACTGAGCACGGGATGAGATGGGACTGAGCACGGGATGGGATGGGACTGAGCACGGGATGAGATGGGACTGAGCACGGGATGAGATGAAACTGACCACGGGATGAGATGGGACTGAGCACGGGATGAGATGAAACTGACCACGGGATGAGATGGGACTGAGCACGGGATGAGATGGGAATGATCACGGGATGAGATGGGAATGATCACGGGATGAGATGGGACTGAACACGGGATGAGATGGGACTGAGCACGGGATGAGATGAAACTGACCACGGGATGAGATGGGACTGAGCACGGGATGAGATGGGAATGATCACGGGATGAGATGGGAATGATCACGGGATGAGACGGGACTGAACACGGGATGAGATGGGACTGAGCACGGGATGAGATGGGGTTGAGCACGGGATGGGATGGGACTGAGCACGGGATGAGATGGGACTGCCCACGGGATGAGATGGGACTGAGCACGGGATGAGATGGGACTGAGCACGGGATGAGATGGGACTGAGCACGGGATGAGATGGGACTCAGCACGGGATGAGATGGGAATGATCACGGGATGAGATGGGAATGATCACGGGATGAGATGGGACTGAACACGGGATGAGATGGGACTGAGCACGGGATGAGATGGGACTGAGCACGGGATGAGATGGAACTGACAGCGGGATGAGATGGGACTGAGCACGGGATGAGATGGGACTCAGCACGGGATGAGATGGGAATGATCACGGGATGAGATGGGAATGATCACGGGATGAGATGGGACTGAACACGGGATGAGATGTGACTGAGCACGGGATGAGATGGGACTGAGCACGGGATGAGATGGAACTGACAGCGGGATGAGATGGGACTGAGCACGGGATGAGATGGGGCTGAGCACGGGATGGGATGGGACTGAGCACGAGATGAGATGGGACTGACCACGGGATGAGATGGTACAGACCACGGGATGAGATGGGACTGAGCACGGGATGAGATGGGACTGAGCACGGGATGAGATGGGACTGACAGCGGGATGAGATGGGACTGAGCACGGGATGAGATGGGAATGATCACGGGATGAGATGGGACTGACAGCGGGATGAGATGGGACTGAGCACGGGATGAGATGGGGCTGAGCACGGGATGGGATGGGACTGAGCACGGGATGGGATGGGACTGAGCACGGGATGAGATGGGACTGAGCACGGGATGGGATGGGACTGAGCACGGGATGAGATGGGACTGAGCACGGGATGAGATGGGAATGATCACGGGATGAGATGGGAATGATCACGGGATGAGATGGGACTGACCACGGGATGAGATGGGACTGAGCACGGGATGAGATGGGACTGAGCACGGGATGAGATGGGACTGAGCACGGGATGAGATGGGACTGACAGCGGGATGAGATGGGACTGACCACGGGATGAGATGGGACTGACAGCGGGATGAGATGAAACTGACCACGGGATTAGATGAAACTGACCACGGGATGAGATGGGACTGAGCACGGGATGAGATGAAACTGACCACGGGATGAGATGGGACTGAGCACGGGATGAGATGGGAATGATCACGGGATGAAATAGGAATGATCACGGGATGAGATGGGACTGAACACGGGATGAGATGGGACTGAGCACGGGTGAGATGGGACTGACCACGGGATGAGATGGGACTGAGCACGGGATGAGATGGGACTGAGCAAGGGATGAGATGGGACTGACCACGGGATGAGATGGGACTGACCACGGGATGAGATGGGACTGAGCACGGGATTGGATGGGACTGAGCACGGGATGAGATGGGACTGAGCACGGGATAATAAAGCGTCTTTTCGTTGAAGCCGAATAGGATTGGTCCATTCTTTCCAAAGGAAAAGTCGAACTTGAACCGATTCAAACCTCTCAATCCACCTGCTCTAGCCGATCCCGTCCTTGGACGGGCTTTTCTACTAGTCTGTTATAATTCAACAATCTGTTCTAAATATTATCATGATGATACGATGATTTTGTAATGTAGAAAATTAGGAAAGACAAAATTCAGGATGACACGGCAATTTATTTGAGACAAGAATAATGATACAATTCCAAGGCAAGATACTATTCCTTTAACTTCCAATTACCGAGGGAACCAATTAATATTGATTTTATACAACTTATCGAGTATTTTTCAAGGGACCGGGAAAAAATGTTCACTTTATCGAGAGATTCGTTAGACAAACCTTTACTCGGGTAAAACCCGGGCGAAGCCGGGTACGTCCGTTAGTTAATTATAAAAAACACTTTAAAAAAAAGCTTTTATTTAAAATGCACTAAAAATAACAAAATAAATATTTCTGAAGTATTGCTTTTTTTTTTCTGAAGGTACCATTTAACAAATAAAATAATAGACTTAGAAATAAAAGCGGTGGGGGATGATAATCATTTGTGCAGCAAATAGGTATAAATTTAATGAAAGGCATAATCTTGCTAATCATTTGCTTCATATAAAATCACATTGATCTCAAATTCATTATTATTGTACCCCACCACTTTTATTTCTAAGTCTATTATTTTATTTGTTAAATGGTACCTTCAGAAAAAAAAAGCAATACTTCAGAAATATTTATTTTGTTATTTTTAGTGCATTTTAAATAAAAGCTTTTTTTTTTTTAAGTTTTTTATAATTAATTATTCACGCTATTTTTAGTCGTATATATGCCAGTCCAAAAAAAAAGCCTTATCACTGAGATGACGTTGGCCTTAAATAGCTGCAAGCCTGCTCGCAGCAGATTGGTCAATTCCTCGTGGGAGGTCGGAAGTGACGTAAGCAAAATCCGTTACTAACAGAACTGCGTCTCTTTGCTTTTGGGAACCCTAAATTTATTGAATTATATTACAAAGTTAGAGACACCCAGTGGATTATTGTTAGGGGATAATTGGTACATATAAAATTTGAATTATAATTAAACAATTGATTAAATAGTTAAAAGTAATAACATACTAATTAAAAAAGGGGAACTATTTAAAAAGGTGTCGTGAAATGTATGGTGGTATATTGTTACACACACACCTATATATATATATAATGAATATAAATATATGCGTGATGATATTGGAATAAGATGACTAAATTATAACAGATAAAATTAATATATTTGTTGGCTTTTCTCATTTATTTGCTTGTAATTCCAAGGACGTTTTAGATAGGAATCTGAATATTTGGATTTCTAATTCCTTCCATGTCTTGAACATTTATTGAAAAATTCTTTCGCAACCTCCAGCATTTTCCAAGTAGATATAATGCAACACATAATATTAAAAAGGAAATATAGATAATGGTTCATTTCCCACCTCTTCCCGACCACCCAGAAGTCTGAAAATTAGTACACTTGCATTGTTAATTGGACTGAGCGAGTATTGTGAGTTTCATTATTCTATATGGTCTGGAAGCATATTAAAATTAAATATACAATATTTGAAAGGAAATTTGTCCGTTCTTGGCCAACCCAGAAGTCTGAAAATTGGTCAGCTAGCATTGTCATCAGGTTTGAACATGTGTACCAAATTTCATATTTCTAGGTGCCCTTTATGTATATTAAAAATTGATTACAAGATTTGGCGACAGACAAACAGACATGGAGGCAAGTTAAATAAAAGCTTTTAAAATAGTACAAATGTGATATTGTACTGGGATAAGGTGCATAAATTAAGAAAAAGGCATCTCCTTATCGTGCAACTGAAAGTTGCTGATGGCTTGCGCCATCTATCGGAATAAATATCAACTATTCTCGTTGATTTTTAATTATTCCAGAATTGGCCAAATACCCATTCTTGATTAATCAAGAAAAGCTAACCACGGATATGTTTCAGTCTGTTGGCCCTCGTCAGCGTGGTGCAAGCTGTACCTAAATGACCAAAAAATTTGGTCAATTCTGGAAAAATTAAAAAAATCAACGAGAATAGTTGGTATTTATTCCAATAGATGGCGCAAGCCATTAGCAACTTTCAGTTACATGATTAGGAGATTCCTTTTTATTAACTTATGTTCTTGATTGTTATAACAAACTTAAAATTGGGATTAATAAATTTTAAAATAACAAAATTTCACGAATTTCAAAAACAATAAATTTTGGGGACATTGTTCACATTTATTACGTTCTATTTTTCAGAACTATTTTTTCAGAACATGTTAAAATAAGAAAATGTAACTTTTCTTCCAAGCAACAATCTATCGATAAAATTTGTAGTTTTTTGGCACTGTGTTTCTTTTGACAAATACACTCATGGACAAAACAAAGCTCCTTTTCTGACTTCAATTTATCACATTGTGGACAGTGAAGGTTTATTTTATTTATAAAAGGAAGCATTCGTGTTTTATTTCTTACTAGCCGAATGACCCGGGCAACGCCTGGGTTTAACCGAGTGCGTATATATTTTCAAAATGTTTTTTAATCAAATACTATTCGTTATAAATATAAACACAAGGTAAAAAGACACCAAATCCAAATAAATAAATAGACACACACTATTTATTTATTTAGATTTGGTGTCTTATTACCTTGTGTTTATATTCTATAATCCTAATCGTGCCTTATCATTCTTACAATTATGAATTGGCACTGGGGATGACACTTGTGTCCCACTCCAAACTGTATACATCTGGCCTGAACTACACTGACTTGTTAGCCGTTCCAATTTTAGACTCTCCTGGTACTATCTTTCAGGATCATTCAAACTCTCAGTTTTGTCTATAAGTGTAGTTAGGTTTGCCAGTACTTTCCTTCTCTTCTTCTTCTTTCTTATCTCCACTCAATCACACTAAGGTATCAAGCTTGTAAAGCTTGTTGATGGTGTCTGCCGGGGAAGAGTAGAACTCATCAATAGATGAGTCAATACAGTCAATAATGTGTTTTGGGGTTGACACATAGTAGGAAAACCTTGTACTTTCCTAACATAAAGGATGTACAGTAGTGTTGCTGTGTGTGCAGATCTACAAGGATGTGCTGGTGGCGGACAATCGCAGGGACACCCTCATTGTCTTCTACAACCAGATCTTCACCCCAGTCATGAAGGATTACATCATGGGACAGTTCTCTGCTGCCACCAGTCACAAGGTACTGACTCTTGTTGGTAGATATAGATCTTTAACACTAGTATTCATCTATATAGAACAACTAAACAGAACACATTTTGGCTTGTATTAGAAACAGGACATTTGGGAGAGGCCACTGCTTATCATAAAACAGCTCAAAGAGCATGAACTCATGTAATTCGTGTAATCTTTACACAAGGTGATAAGAAACAACAACAACTAAAGTCACCTCTCCCTTCAAAATAGATGTTGTTGTTTCTTATCTCCCCTTGTGAAAAAATGACACAAATTCCATTGGAGTTTAGGTGTGTAGCTTTCATTGTTCATGTCACCATGGCACACTTTGTTGAAAGTATCTGACTGTAATTTGAGGCCTAACATGGAAGCTGCCAACATCTCTGGACTGTCAACAGTTCAGGATTTCTCCTCTTTCTAGCAATGTTGGTTATTGGTCAGAGTTATTTCACAGCTGTTCATATCTGAAGGTTGTTCTCCTATCTGGGGATTGTAGCAGTCAGCTCAGAGTTAACAAGACACCAAATAAATAAATAGTGGGTGACATTTCAGTAACAGTTTTGTTACCATCTACAGACAAATGTATTGAAACGTCACACACCATTTATATATTAGAATTTGGTGTCTTATTTACCTTGTGTTTCTAATATATAATACAAATTGTGCCTTAACATTACCTAGAAAAATATAAGGTACAATTTGGATTATAGATTATAAACACAAGCTAATAAGACCAAATCCAAATAAATAAATAGTGTGTGATGTTTCGGTAACAACGCTGTTACCGAAACATCACACACTATTTATTTATTTGGATTTGGTCCTATTACCTTGTATTTATTACCTAGAAAAATAGTTTCCAATTTTAAAAAGACATTCTACTGTATCAACATGTGTTACAAAATGTTTGTTTGTCCGCAGGAGAACTCCAAGTTCCACTGTAACAGTCCTTCCACCCTGTCTCCTGCCCACTGGTACGTAGCAAACACACAGCTACAATTGGGATGTCTCAGGACACTGTTTGATTAGTTCCATTCTATTGAGAACATTGTTAGGTTGGAAAATAAGAAAGACAAAACTTCAGGGATGACACAGCCATTTATTTTATACAAATGGGGGTTTGTGGAAGGATGGTCTAAACCGTTGGTTTTCGACCGCTACAACCCGGGTTCGATTCCCGCATTGGACACTTTTTTTCAAAAAAAAAAAAAAAAAATGCTCCAATGGATCCCTATTTTTGCAAAACCAACCCCACCAGCGAGTGCAAGTAACCAAACGGAGCTCTGGCACATTTGTAAGTGCAATGTCGAACTGCTTTTCACATGTGTAGAAATGTGGTGTACTTAGAGTAAAAGTAGTCGCCTACTTCTACCCACCATGATTATCATGGCCTGTACCACATGTACTAGGGATAAGCAAAAAATAAAATTTGTTACAAAAGCATCTATTATCTTGTTTACATATTTGATAAACAGTAACTATTTAAAAACATGCTGCGATATATTTTCTCAATCAGTACTTTTGTCTGAAGATGGTAACAACACTGTTACTGAAACATCACACACTATTTATTTATTTGGTGTCTTATTACCTTGTGTTTATAATCTATAATCCAAATTGTACCTTATCAAAAATTTAGAAAATACAAGGGCAATGAGAGAAGTTTACAGAGTGGGAAAATGTATAAAAACATCAAAATTAATAATCTGTTAATAAAATAATAAATACTTTGTTACATAGCTTCTTCCCTATGGGAGCTATGACCCACAGCTAGCAATTATTGTAGATACTGACATGGATCTGACGTGCTTCTGCCAAGGATTCCATCGAAGTCTTGGAACTTTGTCCCTCGTACTTTGATGTCCTATTTCTTGCGGCGTGAAGAGCGGCTTTGTCGTCATATCGTCTATAGAGACATCGTCATCTTGGAGGGAAGTCTTGGCTTTGACACGGCGGTGAATTCCTGGAGCCAGTCTCTTAAAATGTAGATCACAGCACCCATGGCCTCAAGTTTTTCTCGGTGCTGGGTCTTCAGTTTGTCTTCCCTAATTTACCCAGCATCTCCACCAAATGTCACGTAGAAAATTATGAAAGACAAACTTCAGGATGACGAAACAAATCAAGAAAAAGACATCTTATCGTTTAACTGAAAGTTGCTGATGGCTTGCGCCATCGTGGAATAAATATCAACTATATTCGTTAATTTTTAATTATTCCAGAAATGGCCAAATAATCAAGATTTAATCAAAAATAATTATTTGGCCATTTCTGGAATAATTAAAAAACCAACAAATATAGTTGATATATTAAATTTATAAATTTAATTGCCGTCTATCGTTAAAATTTGAAACAAATAAATTTCTTGACAATATGTTTCTTTTCAAATACAGGGTATATTCCCCAATCCAATCCAATAGTAGAGCGGTCTAGAGATTAATTTGGTGAAACTGCTGAGAGGGTTCACTACTGATGAGCCAAGCCCTCTCAGTCAATAACTTATTGCAGTAAGGTCTGTAGATATAAAATATCTGATGATGTTATTTAAAAAGAAACACATTGCCAGTAAATTTATTTGTTTCTAATAGTTTATAATTATTCCAAGATGGCACAAGCCATCAGCAAATTTCAGTTGCACAATAAGTAGATGCATTTTTCTTAATTTAGCCAACTGGATCCCAATACAATTTCTCACTTTTGTAACATTTTTTTCCCTCATTGTTTGTAATTGTTATATTTTGATCTATAGAGATTTCAGCTTCCAGAATGATATTTATGAAGAGATTTTACAACATGAAACATGTACTCTGGTGTCCAGTGTGGCCGGACGTAGAAACATCTACATCAGTCCTCTTCGTAGTTCTCCCTCGAGTCTTCCTGGTTCCCCCGTCTGCCATACCTTCAGCTTCCCCTCTATTGGCCGGGTGAGTCTCTTTGTTCCATCTATTATGTCACTGGTCTGTAGAGCAGGTTGGTGGTGTCTGTGATGTCCTTTGTAGAGAGGTGTCCTCTAGCGGGAGTGTCCTCTCATGGAGGTAGTTCTACTGTATTGGTGATGGCAACTGTTCTTTGTAGAGAGGTGTCCTCTAGCGGGAGTGTCCTCTCATGGAGGTAGTTCTACTGTATTGGTGATGGAAACTGTCATTTGTAGAGAGGTGTCCTCTAGCAGGAGTGTTCACACATGGAGGTAGTTCTACTGTATTGGTAATGGCAACTCTCCTTTGTAGAGAGGTGTCCTCTAGCGGGAGTGTCCTCTCATGGAAATAGTTCTACTGTATTGGTGATGGCAACTGTCCTTTGTAGAGAGGTGTCCTCTAGCGGGAGTGTCCTCTCATGGAGGTAGTTCTACTGTATTGGTGATGGAAACTGTCCTTTGTAGAGAGGTGTCCTCTAGCTACCAAGACTAACCGCCGGCTGTACAGAACACGGCCCACCTACAAGCCATCAATGAAGCCATCAACAACGCCTGTATTCCCAAGAGGCCACATCCTAAGCCAGACTCCACGTAAGTTAGCCTACAGTTCTGGCAACTATACTCCCGTACTGTGTCCCCTTCTACCATGTTTACTTCCAACAATATCACGGGATTGTTGTCTGAAATGTCATATAAACTCTCAGTTCTTGATAGCTCCGTCCCAGGATCGAATCCCATATTGAGCACTTTTTTTTTTCTATAGAATAGTTGTCAAGTTGTAACTTACACATATGGAGACAAAAATGGAGGAAGTTGTACCTTTCAGCATGTATATCGGGATTGAGACAATAAATCTGAAAGATATTACAGTGACCTTTATTGAAGACACACGAGATAACCAAGTGTGTATACACTAATGGACAGTACTTAAGGAAGTTGTACCTTTCAGCATGTATATCGGGATTGAGACAATAACTCTGAATGATATTACAGTGACCTTTATTGAAGACGCACGAGATAACCAAGTGTGAATACACTCATGGACAAAACTTAAGGAAGTTGTACCTTTCAGCATGTATATCGGGATTGAGACAATAACTCTGAAAGATATTACAGTGACCTTTATTGAAGACACACGAGATAACCAAGTGTGTATACACTCATGGACAAAACTTAAGGAAGTTGTACCTTTCAGAATGTATATCGGGATTGAGACAATAACTCTGAAAGATATTACAGTGACCTTTATTGAAGACACACGAAATAACCAAGTGTGTATACACTCATGGACAAAACTCAAGGAAGTTGTACCTTTCAGAATGTATATCGGGATTGAGACAATAACTCTGAAAGATATTACAGTGACCTTTATTGAAGACACACGAGATAACCAAGTGTGTATACACTCATGGACAAAACTTAAGGAAGTTGTACCTTTCAGAATGTATATCGGGATTGAGACAATAACTCTGAAAGATATTACAGTGACCTTTATTGAAGACACGAGATAACCAAGTGTGTATACACTCATGGACAAAACTTAAGGAAGTTGTACCTTTCAGAATGTATATCGGGATTGAGACAATAACTCTGAAAGATATTACAGTGACCTTTATTGAAGACACGAGATAACCAAGTGTGTATACACTCATGGACAAAACTTAAGGAAGTTGTACCTTTCAGAATGTATATCGGGATTGAGACAATAACTCTGAAAGATATTACAGTGACCTTTATTGAAGACACACGAGATAACCAAGTGTGAACAACCTCTGTCTCCTTCCAATAAATAGACGACTGGCGATATTAAAGACTTTCCACTTCCTTAAATTTTGTCTATGAGTATAAGAGTTGACTATGACAAATCCATCAATTAAACCTTTCCAGGAATATTTTGTCTACCATATTAAAGCCATGTACCAGAACTGATCTACAATCAGCCATGTTGTTGTTCTAACTGTAGATATTGTTCAAACTTGATCTATTCGGTTCTCGGCCTGCCACTGAGTAGTGCTCCCAGGCTCATTGACAAAGGCAGACTACTTCACCAAGTGTGGAGATAAGAAAGAAGAAGAGTTGTTGTTGTTTCCGACTGCGTATTACAGAACTCTCTACAATGTTTGTCCAGGGTCAAGAAAGCTCTCAAGTTTGACGGTACTGACTACCAGTCTAGCCGCAAGTGAATCTACGCTACCTACCTACCTCGCGACCCCAGTGCCATCAGCATCTACCAAGTCTCCACTATGGATCTACAAAATCTCAACTTGTGTGTCTACCACAATCCACACATCACACTCTTACATCTCTTTTCTCTATCTACCTGAGATAACATTTTTGTATCACACAGATTAATCTAGCTCTATTTAAGTTATCCAACACTTTCTGGACTTTTGACCAAGATTCCCCATCTATATCTATTTTTGAATAGACAAGGAACCAATATGTAAACAATTATCGAAATTCATGGATTGCTCTATTTTCAAATATCAAATACAGTAAAACCTCTGCTAAAATGAACCAGAGATACCATAATCTACATACAGTTAAACCTGTCTATAGCACCCCCTCTAAATAGCGTCTCCCTCTCTATAGCACCTGATTTTAAATACGTAGTACGATGTGATTTACATTAAAAGTGACCTGTCTATAGCACCCTATTTTGGTGAGGCCCAAGAGCTATAGACAGGTTTAACTGTATATCTATTTTTGAATAGAAGAGAAACCAATACGTAAACAATTATCTAAAGAAATATTTATGGATTGCTCTATTTTCAAATACATACAGTAAAACCTCTGCAAAATGACCCAGGGATATAGAAAACCTTCCCTTTTAACAAATTGGAAATAAATCCCATTTTATACCACAGTGAACTATAACAAACCATGGCTATAGTGAACTACAGTCCTTTTGGGGTTTGTTATAGAGAGGTTTTACTGTCTGGTGTTTGATATATTAAAAAAATAATAAAATTACATATTACCTGACCACTCACATAAGCATTTTAGCTGGTGCTCTGCTATCTGAAATTCTTATGTGAGCAGTCAGGTTATGTCTTTATTGTTTTAATATAAGATCAATTTAAAAATTGGGATTGTGAATACTGGTAGGTCTTAAATCCAACTGTGATGTTATCAAACAAGAATTGCCTTTGGAACTCTGCACTCAGGGAATCTTGGTCTTAAATAAAGCATGGGCTGTGAAAACTGTCTGTTGAGCTAGCAGACTAATCTTAATTTGCACGCCAGCTCCTTGTTTACATAATAGTTCCTTATTTGTATGCTGGCTCTTTATTTGCATAATAGTTCCTTATTTTTACACTGGGTCCTTTTTTGCCCTCTGGTTCTTTATTTCCATGCTGACTTCTTATTTGCATAATGGTTCCTTAATTGAATGCTTGGCTCCATATTGGCACACTTGCTCCTTATTTGCAAACTGGGTCCTTATTTGCATACTGGGTCCCTATTTGCACATGCTGGTTCCTTATTTGCATAATGGTTCCTTATTTGCATAATAGTTCCTTATTTGCACATGCTGGCTCCTTATTTGCACATTATGGCTCCTTATTTGCATACTTGCTCCTTATATGCACACTGGGTATTTATTTTCACGCTGGCTCCATATTTGCACACTTGCTCCCTATTTGCACGCTGGCTCCTTATTTGCAGACTAGCTACTGTTATTGGTTGTCACAAGACTGATGGGGAATGTGGAATCTTTGTTTTACCTCTAAACGTTTGTTTACTTGAATAGCGCCTTTTTTTTTATAGTCGAGGAACTCCCTCTTCCAATCAGGGTGACCCAGCTCTATTCAAATTTTGCAATTCCCACTCTATGATGTGTTATTTTATTCATTGATTATTATTTTTATATAAATATTTGACCACTTTTTTTTATTATTATTTGGCCAAACCCTTCCCCCATCTCCCCTTATTATTATTATTATTATTATTATATTTTTATTATTTTCATAATTATTATCACTTTTGTGTATATAAATAATATATATATTCGCTATTTTTATATATATATTACTTTTTATTTGCATATATATATTTTATATATGACTTAGTTTTTCAATATTATTATGATTTTATTTTAGCAATTTGACTTTTGTTCCCCCTTCTGTTAAATATATTTCAATATTTGCATATACAGGTGCACCGCATATATCATCATCATTTAATTATGATTATCATTATTATTATTTTTGCATTTTTTTTTTAGAATGTTTTTTTTTTTCATGTTGTCGATATATATATTATGTTGCTTTGCTGTTAATTCCATTTTGTTTGTTTTTTTCCCAACCTCCTCCCTTAGTTGCAGTTTTCCAGATGTATATTGATGAGTTTTTGTTGTTGTTTCCCCGCCGTTGCATGCACCGGCTGTTGTTGCGTAATGTTGACAAGACTATTGTGCAACATGAAAGTGCAGCAAACCATATGTACCGCGCCCATTGTTAGATATGCTAAACAAGTTTTTTTTTAAACGATTTTTTTTTTTTTTTAGAATTTGGGTGTGTGGCCGATGTGCTTGCCCCAATTGCCATTATTATTATTTTTATCTCTGCGGTTTTTCAGAGAGAAATGGAAAGAAGTTCTGTTAGCAGTTTGAGATCAAGTGCCTTTAATAAAGCCTGCAATCCTCGCTGTGTTTGTCTCCTTACTTTTTCCTCCTTGCACTTCTGACATGTATAACACTTAACTCTACTTTTGTTTTGAACCCTTACCACAGAAAAATAAACTTTACTTTTATCAAAATACAAAACTTTTATAGACGCGTATGATTTTTCTAAAAATAAAACAATTTCTACTGCCCTTACTGCAATGGAAAAATTAATGGGAGGGTTCACCACTGATGAGCCAGGCCCTCCCATTAATTTTTCCATTGCATTAAGGGCAGTAGAAATTATTATAATTTTTTTTTTTAAAGAATCATACGAGTCTATAATAGTTTCATAATTTGATAACAGATGGCGCACTAATGCATCATAAACTTGACTTTTAAAGAAATAGAAACAGTAGCCAAAACAAAACTAAACAAGAACTGGAGGATCCCACCTAAGTACAGTGGAGTGGACCCAGTCCTGAACCTCAGACAGCACCAAACAACAAGATTTAGAATAGGCCATCTCAAACCATTGAAGATAGAAAATAACAACAAAATCTACCCCACTTGTCCTAAATGTAGCTTGGCACCTGCAGCTCCAGAACACAGCTTGTATTAGATGTACTAAACAGGACCTTTGGGAGAGGCCGCTACTTATAAAACAGCTGGTTAAGCATGAACTTATGGAATTGGCGTAATCTTGTGAAGTCTTATTACCTTGTGTTTATAATCCAAATTATACCTTAACATTTAACATGTATTTCTTCTAAAAGTCAGACTTTCACCAAAGTGTGCCATGATCAACAAAAGCTGCATCCCTACACCCCATTCTATGAGAACAACAACATCATTGAATCATCCATTGATGAGCTCTACTCATCCTTGATAGACACCATCAAAAGTAACAAGCTTGATATGATTGAGTGGAGATAAGAAAGAAGACAACAACATTATTTCTTTAAAAATAATTACACAGCCACATCACCCAATGATAATTCCCGATGTTCTGTCACTCTCCTCAGTTTTGTGCTCACCAGGTCATGTGCTGGTCACTGGAATGTCGGTAGTTAGATAAATTATTGGCTGTATATTTCTTCTGAAATAAACTTCCAACCAACAAATGACCTTTGAAGAAAAAAGTATTCAAAGTGGGATTTGATCCCTGGTCTGATTGTTAGAAATTGAAGGTTTATATTGCTACTCCAACAAATTCTGTTTCTAGAGTGATTGTGTAAAATGTTCTGTGAATAGAGGGTTCAAAGATTTAGTTGACTGATTTACACTCATGGATAAGTGGATCAGTTGTCGTGTCCAATAAACAGATGTCTCCGTACATCTCTATCACAGCAGTCGTAATGTTCTTGGGTATGTAGAGCTGCTGTTCTGGGTCAATTTTCTGTTGTTGTTGTGTCCAATGAAGAGCCTCAGATGTCTCCATACATCTCTATCACAGCAGTCGTAATGTTCTTGGGTGTGTAAAGCTGCTGCTCTGGGTCCATGTCAATTTTCTGCAAGGCTGCGGCCATTGCTGGACATGAGAATATGTAGGTAGGTGTTAGTTCCACACCAGGACAATTGTTACATGTCCTATAGGTTCTTGTACCATCTGGATGTATTGTCATTCCTTTATAGTGTTTCATTCCAAGTCTTGTGTTTGTTTTTGTAATTATTCTCTCAGTTTATTTTGCATATTTGATCTTATATTTTGTTGAATTATCTTGTATTTTGATAAGGTACAATTTGGATTATATATTATAAACACAAGGTAATAAGACACCAAATAAATGAATAGTGTGTGATGTTTCAGTAACAGTGTTGTAACCATCTTCAGACAAAAGTACTGAATGATGCATTTCAATTTTCAAATTCATTTCAATAATTCATTCAGTACTTTTGTCTGAAGATGGTAACAACGCTGTTACTGAAATGTCACACACTATTTATTTATTTGGATTTGGTGTCTTATTACCTTGTGTTTATCTTGTATTTTGACAAAGCGTCAAATACTGACATTTATTCTTCCCTTTGGCTCAATTTTCTGGCTTCCTTTGCTAATTCATCTGCCATCTCCCAGATATCAACATGGGCAGGAATCCATTGTAGAATGTACTTCTTCTCCAATGGTTCCAGTTGGGTGAGTAATGAGAAGGGAATCAGTGAAAAACCTTCGATTTTCTACAGCCATTACCCAGGTTCGAATCCAGCAATGGCCACTTTTTTCTGAAGAAAAAAATTTGCTTCAATGGCTCCCTGATTTTTGCAAAAGTCCAACCATACCTGTCTTCTTGTTTCTTATATACACTCAATAATCAAATCAGGGTATCAAGTCTATAGAGCTTGTTGATGGTGTCTGTGCTGGGGATGAGTCTCCTTTCTTATCTCCACTCAACAATCATATCAGGGTATCAAGTCTGTAGAGCTTGTTGATGGTGTCTGTGCTGGGGATGAGTCTCCTTTCTTATCTCCACTCAACAATCATATCAGGGTATCAAGTCTGTAGAGCTTGTTGATGGTGTCTGTGCTGGGGATGAGTCTCTTCTTCTTTCTTATCTCCACTCAACAAACATATCAGGGTATCAAGTCTGTAGAGCTTGCTGATGGTGTCTGTACTGGGGATGTGTCTCTTCTTCTTTCTTATCTCCACTCAACAAACATATCAGGGTATCAAGTCTGTAGAGCTTGCTGATGGTGTCTGTACTGGGGATGTGTCTCTTCTTTCTTATCTCCACTCAACAAACATATCCGGGTATCAAGTCTGTAGAGCTTGCTGATGGTGTCTGTACTGGGGATGTGTCTCTTCTTCTTTCTTATCTCCACTCAACAAACATATCAGGGTATCAAGTCTGTAGAGCTTGCTGATGGTGTCTGTACTGGGGATGTGTCTCTTCTTCTTTCTTATCTCCACTCAACAATCATATCAGGGTATCAAGTCTGTAGAGCTTGCTGATGGTGTCTGTACTGGGGATGTGTCTCTTCTTCTTTATCTCCACTCAGCAATCATATCAGGGTATCAAGTCTGTAGAGCTTGCTGATGGTGTCTGTACTGGGGATGTGTCTCTTCTTCTTTCTTATCTCCACTCAACAAACATATCAGGGTATCAAGTCTGTAGAGCTTGCTGATGGTGTCTGTACTGGGGATGTGTCTCTTCTTCTTTCTTATCTCCACTCAGCAATCATATCAGGGTATCAAGTCTGTAGAGCTTGCTGATGGTGTCTGTACTGGGGATGTGTCTCTTCTTCTTTCTTATCTCCACTCAACAATCATATCAGGGTATCAAGTCTGTAGAGCTTGTTAATGGTGTCTGTGCTTGGGATGAGTAAAGCTCATCAAAGAAGATCTGACAACCATAATGACAGGGTGAAATTGAATGTCATTAAGACTGGGAGCACTACTCAGTAGCAGGCCACTGACTTAGCTCCAATATGACATGAGGAACAGACACCATGTACAGCCAACATGGAGTACATCCTGTATCCCCTTTGTCATTAAGACTGGGAGCACTACTCAGGCCACTGACCTAGCTCCAATATGACATGAGGAACAGACACCATGTACAGCCAACATGGAGTACATCCTGTATCCCCTTTGTCATTAAGACTGGGAGCACTACTCAGGCCACTGACTTAGCTCCAATATGAAATTCCCGTCTCTAGGATGAGGAACAGATGCCATGTACAGCCGCTCCTAACATGGAGTACAAACTCATCCTGTATCCCTGGAGTCCTTACAGCTGGTACTATCAGCATGGCCAGCTAAACTCAGGTTGTTTAGTGAGCTTGTTACTGCTCCCCCTTTGCTTACTCGGGGTTTGGGACTAGTTGGACTCTTCTATTAACATACCATTGCCTTAACAGGAGGGTTGAAAAACAGTCGTATAAACTGTTGATAGGAAAAATCAAAACATTCCCGTAATGCCCCAAATACGATTCCCAACCAGCCAGTCCTGAACATCTATTGTATCAAATCCTCCAAAAAAGACCTCTGGGAAAACCCCAGGACTAAAATAGAAAAGACAATGGAACCTAATGTGAGATTGTTTAAATGACTTGAGGAATAAACAACAACAAACTGTTGATTTTTTACAGCCCTGGATCAAATCCTGTATTGGACTTGGACACTTTTCTAAATTATTATTTCAATGGCCTCCGGTTTTTGTAAAAGTCCAACCCCACTAGTGAGTGCCAATAATCGAACTGGGTTCTGACATACAGTAAAAGACAGTCGCTAACTACCCACCATGATTATCATGGCCTGTACCATGTGTAGACATGCGGTGTACTTACAGTAAAAGACAGTTTCTAACTACCCACCATGATTATCATGGCCTGTACCATGGGTAGATATGTGGTGTACTTACAGTAAAAGACAGTTGCTAACTACCCACCATGATTATCATGGCCTGTACCATGTGTAGACATGCGGTGTACTTACAGTAAAAGACAGTTTCTAACTACCCACCATGATTATCATGGCCTGTACCATGGGTAGATATGTGACAATTGACAATTAAAAACACATTTATTGACAACTCAGTCAATTGTTACACTCCGGAGAGTTAGGCAGTTAAAAATTTACAATTTAAAAAATTCACATCAGGAGGTTCCCCTGCCAAGGGTAGTCTGGACTCCGTCAGGGGAGTAACATCCTCCTGAGCGCGTACAAGCCCTCACGTACAAAGGGATCTGAGTCCCGAGCGCGCTCACTGGCAGCACTGATGATTTCGGTGATAAGGTTTTTCTTCTGGGTGGAACAGGTCCTGAGGAGAGGCTCCCTGTCCTCGGGGTATATGACCGCATCCGTGATGTCACCCTCTGTGATTCCCAAATCAGTCAAGGGCCCCGAGTAGCGTTCATTGCACAATTTATAAATTATATCAGCTGCTTCATCCCAGCGCTTTGACGTCAGATCCTCCTCCACTTGAAACAGTGGAGATGTCGCCAGGGCCGGTGTTGTCATTTTCCCATGGGGAGCGGGCGGTGTTGGCTCGGCAGGCCGAGGCGCAGGCAGTGGGGGTGTTGGAGACACTGCAGTTGGTGTTGTCCTCAGCTCAGCTTTGACTTGCCCGAGGACTTTGTAGAGGTTGCTGGCTGCTCCGGGCCTCAGATCCAATATTTGCCTGATCAGGCCGGCGAGGGCGTCGCACTGCGGAGGCGACAGGAGGGGTCCTTTCCTCTGCGCCTTGGTCCTCGAGGAGAGGAGGTCCAGGACCTCCTCCCGCCCAAGACCAAGGGCGTCCGTCTCAGCGAAGGACACGCTGGGGTGCCCCTCGATGAACGCATCGAGGTCGACTCTCGTTGCGTTCTTTGCCGATGACGTGGAGGACGCAAAGGTCTTCTCCACGATGGACATCTCCACGTCCGGTTATGGGGCCGCAGGTCCGAGGGTCTTCTGGGCGGGCAGAGGGCCAAGCGGGGCAACGAGGTCCGGCCGAGCGGGAGGCGGCTCAGGATGTTGTGAACCGGCCGGGCGAGGGCCCACGGGACCCTCAGGCGCCTGCAGGGGCGGAGCAGGGGTCACAGGTGGAGGGGCAGAAGGCGTTTCCTCCATAGGCAAGGCCGGGGCCGCTGGTGTCAGACGGCTCTGCTGCCGGGACACGGTGGACGAAGCACCAGGTGGAAGGGGTGCCGGTTGTGGCTGGCCGTTGTTGGAGGCTCTCCCAGGATTGATAGGGCAGTTGGCCCTACGGTGACCCTGCCGGCCGCATCTGGAGAACTTGACTCCATATGATATGAAGGCCGAGAGGACGTTTCCTTTGTTTCTGATGACGACGCGGGTCGGGATCTTTTCCAGGGTAAAGCCCTCCTTTAGGAGGATGAATACCTCGCGTCGGCCATCCGTGAAGGTATACCTTTCGGCTCTTAGCCGGATAGGGGCAATGGAAGACACGTCACCGAAGGGCTTGAGGGCCTCGATGACGGCGGCGTCGTCTACGAAAAAGGGCAGGTTTGCGACGGTGATCCTCTCCGCCCTTTTCTTAAAGGGGAAGGCCCTGAGGTGGGTATGCCCGATTTCAAGGCCGTCCCTTAGAAGTCGCTCCGCCAGGGCCTTGGTGGACAGGCCCACCAGCATGTGGCCGTCCATTTTCATCACTTGGAGCACATTCCCGGCTCCTCCGACCAGCTCTTCTACCGCCTGTAGGTAATGGGTGTATCCGAAGTCTGGGCAGTGTTCCACGAAGACGCAGTTATCCTCAGTTGAAGAGCGCTGTTGTACTCTAGCATCGGCGATGTCGGCCCGGGTAGCCCTGATTTCCTGGACCACCGTAGCTCCTCCCGCAGTTGGCCGTCTTCGCGGGGTTGCGCCGGTCCTTCTGGAGGCCGCGGCACCGCTGGAACGTTGTTCGACAGGGCGGTTCGGCGACTCCCTGCGTCTTCACTTGTGTTTAACAACGGTGAAGCTATCTTCACCTGATTCCGCAGCCTCCATTTGCTCGGCCCAGTTCGTCGCAGCGGCCAAGGCGCCGCTTGTTGATGGCGTGACGTCAGCGATACACGCCGCGGCAAAATTTGCATGGCTTCTGTCGATTGGCAGATTTGCATAGTTGGCGCTTGCGTCAGCCATTCTCGAATCTTCACCTTGAAAATGGTTTTTCGCGGATAAATCCGCAACGGCTTCACTTTCGGAGCCGAGCCTTGCAGGCTCATGTTCAGCTCGGTGAGGGCTTCCAGCCCATACCAAATTCGTCGCTTCCAGCGACATTCCTCCGCTCGCCAGAGGTGAAAATTCTCTTCTTTTGGGTTGGTGTACTTACAGTAAAATACAGTTGCTAACTACCCACCATGATTATCATGGCCTGTACCATGTGTAGACATGTGGTGTACTTACAATAAAAGCAGTCGCTAACTACCCACCATGATTATCATGGCCTGTACCATGGGTAGATATGTGGTGTACTTATAGTAAAAGACAGTTGCTAACTACCCACCATGATTATCATGGCCTGTACCATGTGTAGACATGTGACAATGACAATGAAAAACACATTTATTGACAGCTTAGTCAATTGTTACACTCCGGAGAGTTAGGCAGTTAAATATTTACAATTTAAAGATTCACATCAGGAGGTGCCCCTGCCAAGGGTAGTCTGGACTCCGTCAGGGGAGTAACATCCTCCTGAGCGCGTACAAGCCCTCACGTACAAAGGGATCTGAGTCCCGAGCGCGCTCAATTGCAGCACTGATGATTTCGGTGATAAGGTTTTTCTTCTGGGTGGAACAGGTCCTGAAGAGAGGCTCCCTGTCCTCGGGGTATATGACCGCATCCGTGATGTCACCCTCTGTGATTCCCAAATCAGTCAAGGGCCCCGAGTAGCGTTCATTGCACAATTTATATATTATATCAGCTGCTTCATCCCAGCGCTTCGACGTCAGATCCTCCTCCACTTGAAACAGTGGAGATGAAGATGTCGCCATAGCCGGTGTTGTCATTTTCCCATGGGGTGCGGGCGGTGTTGGCTCGGCAGGCCGAGGTGCAGGCAGTGGGGGTGTTGGAGACACTGCAGCTGGTGTTGTCCTCAGCTCAGCTTTGACTTGCCCGAGGACTTTGTAGAGGTTGCTGGCTGCTCCGGGCCTCAGATCCAATATTTGCCTGATCAGGCCGGCGAGGGCGTCGCACTGCGGAGGCGACAGGAGGGGTCCTTTCCTCTGCGCCTTGGTCCTCGAGGAGAGGAGGTCCAGGACCTCCTCCCGCCCAAGACCAAGGGCGTCCGTCTCAGCGAAGGACACGCTGGGGTGCCCCTCGATGAACGCATCGAGGTCGACTCTCGTTGCGTTCTTTTCCGATGGCGTGGAGGACGCAAAGGTCTCCTCCACGATGGACATCTCCACGTCCGGTGTTGGGGCCGCAGGTCCGAGGGTCTTCTGGGCGGGCAGAGGGCCAAGCGGGGCAACGAGGTCCGGCCGAGCGGGAGGCGGCTCAGGATGTTGTGAACCGGCCGGGCGAGGGCCCACGGGACCCTCAGGCGCCTGCAGGGGCGGAGCAGGGGTCACAGGTGGAGGGGCAGAAGGCGTCTTCTCCATAGGCAATGCCGGGGCCGCTGGTGGAAATGGCCGAGGTGCGGATGGATGGAGCACAGCTCGGGCCATGGGAGGAGCGCTGCAAACCTCCATGGCTGGATTGGAGGAAGTTGGCTCAGGAGGCTGGGCTGCTGACCGCTGAGGCGGTGCAGAGGTGGTCGGTGGTGGGACGCCAGCAGGAGTGGTTGGTGGGGCCATTCTGGTGTTGTTGGCCAGCCCTGCAAGCAGGGGGCAGATGGCCCTCCGATGCCCTTGTCCGTGGCACCTGGAACACCTGATGCCCGAGGACAGGTACGCAGGCCAGGCTTCGCCTTTGATGTTGATGTCGAGGCGGGTTGGAAGCCTCTCGATGGTAATCCCCTTATGTAGGGTGATGAAGACGTCACGCCGGCCATCGACGTAGACGTAGGGGCTCGCCTTCATCTGCTTAGGGGCGATGGACGTGACCCGCCCATATGGAGAGAGGGCGTTGATGACAGCAGAGTCCCCTACAAAGAAGGGGAGGTTACCCACTGTAATCCTTTCCGCTCTTTTGCGGAAAGGGAATGCCCTGAGGAGTGTTCCCTCAACCTCGAGGCCCTCACTTATGAGGCGCTCGGCCAGGCCTCTGTTGGTTAGTCCCAGTAGCTGGTGGCCGTTCACCTTGGTGATCTGGATGACTCCGGCGGTTCCTCCGAGCTTCCTATCCAATGCCCTAAGGTAGTGGAAGGGCTCAAGTTCGGGGCTGTGTTCGATGTACACACAGTGTTCCTCGGAGGAGGACGCCTGCCGCGCCCTGGCTTCCGCGATGTGAGCCCTGGTGGCCCTGATTTCTTGGGCTCGGGGCACTGATCCCGCCGATGATTGAGGTCGGCGAATGGTCCTGGAAGCTCCGGCATTGGAGGAAGGTGCAGCCGTCGTAGGTGAATTCCCCGAGCCACGGTGCCTCTTCCTACTCTGGACGAGAGTGAATCCGGCCTCAGCCCCAGGATTCACCTCTTCTGTGATGTCAGTCCAGTTTTTCCGGACTTGAGCAGCGGCGTTAGAAGTTGGAATAGCCGCAAGAGAGGTCGACTGGCGCGGCAGAATTTGCATCCTGGCTGCCGGCGGGCAAATTTGCATAGTTTTGATTTTTAGTCAAAACCATTGGACTTTTGTTCTGCAGATCTTGTTTTGCAGATATTTCTGCACATGGTTGTGCTTTCAAGCCGTGCCTTACAGGCTTTTTCTCGGCTTTTGACGGGCTTTTGACGGGCCAGTTCAGCCAGAGATGCCGGGGATTGAACCCGGGGCCTCTCACATGCGAAGCGAGCGCTCTACCACTGAGCTACATCCCCTTACAATGAAATACGATAGGAGCTTATTTTACACCGATGGTCTAACGGTAAAAACTTTGGATTTATTTTAATGAGAACGCTTTACGATTTTACAAGCAATCCTTGCGCAGGCGCCATGCTGTGTATCAAATATCAAAGTTCATATATTGTAAAGTATACTCATCTTCTTTCTTATCTCCACTCAATCGTATTAAGGTATCAAACTTGTAAAGCTTGAGACTTTTGATGGTGTCTGCCGGGGAAGAGTAGAGCTCACCAATGGATGAGTTAATACAGTCAATAATGTGTTTTGGGGTTGCAGGTTGACACTTAGTACATAGTGGGAAACCTTGCAACCTTTCTGGAAAATCATTGTTCGTAGATGACCAGACTTGGAAATCAAAGATTGTTGTTCTCTTGGGAGGACAGAACCGGTGTTGTCCCTCCTGCTCTGTACCAGTCATGTGCAGCATTAGATTAAGAACACTCATAACTTAAGAAAGTGGAAAATCTTTGATGTCACCTGTCGTCTATTTTTGAAGGAGACAAAGGCTGTAAAAACTTGGTTATCTCGTGTCTCTTCAATAAAGGTCACAGGAAAAACGGTATACAGGTTGTTGGCTTTTAGTCTGAATTTGCCAAAAAGTGTTGTGTCTCAATTTTTTTAATCACCTCTTTTACGTATTGTACTGGGCTAATGAACCAAAAATGCATTGTTATAAAAAAAATGTAAAGGGAGAGGTGCCTTTTTTTTTACGTATCTTGTATATTTCTTCATATAAAGTTTCTTTGTGTGTGTTATTCAAACCTATGAATAATAAATGATGATTTTCTTAATAAAAAAGGCACATATTTGAATCAAAAATAATTTATTTACTACAATATTTCAGTTATATAAAACACGTCAACCTTTGTTTTCAAGATACAACAACGTATTTATGGAAAAAGAAAAGATATTAATTTAAAATGTAGAGACACCTGAAAAAAAAAAACAACCCTATAACAATTATAATTAAATTGTCAAATACTGACATATTTTATTCGTAAAAAAATAGATAAAATTACAATCTATAAAATAAAAGAAGACAAGTATCTTAAATTGTCAAATACTGACATATTTTATTCGTAAAAAAATAGATAAAATAAGAAAAAAAGACATTTCCTGATCGTGCAATTGGCTAAATACCTTTTCTTGACATTTGGCCAATTCTGGAATAATTAAAAAATCAACGAGAATAGTTGATATTTATTCCGATAGATGGCGCAAGCCATCAGCAACCTTCAGTTGCACGATAAGGAAATGCCTTTTTTTCTTAATTTATCCACCTGATCCAAGCAAAATTCACTTTGTACTATTTTTCAGATAAAATAATGAGTGTTATAATAAGAAGAAAAATATATATATATTTAAGAAATAAAAAAAAAAAAGAGGCTCAGCAGGGGATTGAACCCTGGATCTTCGGTTTACGAGACCGACGCCTTACCACTTGGCCACTGAGCCACGTTTAAATTTCGCTATTTTTTATTTCTCAATTATTCATTTTATTTTTAGGGACCTTTTTTTTTTTTTTTCTTCTTTTTGAATTTTATATATAAAAGTGTCAAAAATTATATTACAATCTATAAAATAAAAGAAGACAAGTATCTTAAATTGTCAAATACTGACATATTTTATTTTAAGATACTTGTCTTCTTTTATTTTATAGATTGTAATATAATAGCTCTAAGAAGAATCTCTTATTCTTAGTGTCAAAAATTCTTTCGAGTTAAATGATATAAGAGACGTCGGTGGACGAGTGGGTAACACCCTCGATTCCCGACAGTCATGAACCGGGATTGAATCCCGTGTTAACATTTTGTTTAATATGTGAATAACCATCACATATTATTCACTGTTTCAATTATCATAAACTAGGTTGTTCTTTTTGAGCGATACCTAATAAAGTGATTTTGGAACCGAATCGAGTTAAATGACGCAATATTTGAAATAGAAAGTTTATATCAAATTTCGTTTGACGAGATAACAAAAGACAATGACATTTTATTCAAGGGAATGAAAAATTTTACTTCATTATTTTAATTAGGGTTAACTTATAAATTAAATGTTAATTTAAGGTAGAATTGATCCTCCAATTGGCTGTTATCCTCTAGCCAAAAAATATCGTATTCTCTTAATCTTTTTTGAAAAAAATATTTTTTGTTAAATTTCAAATTATTATTAGAATAAATAAAAATGAAGCCTTATTTATTTAACAAAAAAAAAAGGTAGCATAAGTTTCTTAAAAAAGGTTGTACCTTTTAGCATGTATATCAGGATTGAGACAATAACTCTGAAAGATATTACAGTGACCTTTATTGAAGACACACGAGATAACCAAGTGTGTATACACTCATGGACAAAACTTAAGGAAGTTGTACCTTTCAGCATGTATATCGGGATTGAGACAATAACTCTGAAATATATTACAGTGACCTTTATTGAAGATACACGAAATAACCAAGTCTGAAAAACAGACGACCGGTTATATCAAATTCACTTTCCACTTTCTCAAGTTTTGTCCATGAGTGTAAACGAAAGGTTTAAGAGAATCTAATCATTTCTTATTGTTAAGAAGTATTGGGGGAGGTTTGCTAAAAGGTAAAACGAGCATGATCTTAGCAAAAATTGTGTTTATAGCAAATTCAACTAAAATTTGAGCCAAATGTCTTCAGAGAAAAAATGCTCATCCACCGCCACATTCCGTACATTGTCCAGTTGCAACGAAGCGTCAAAGACAAGCTGTTCCGAAACGGGCGGCAGCTTAGTTCTGCAAACATCCCAGATTATCAATCTCTTATCCACAACATCAATTAGTTCTGTATCCATCCGCACTGTTGTTAGGCCATCAGAAGATAAACGTTACTTTCGTTCAAGATCTACTTATGACCGTGGAAGAAAGAGCACCAACTCCCGTTTACCATCACGAAGTGAAAGAGCATTTTCTCGATTGGACGCTGAAGAAATTACTGATTCTCTTTTAGAAGATCTTTATTTCCATTCTTGTGTTGTAGCAAAGAACTACGTGGGATCAACATCTAGCTATTTCCCTGCAAACAGTCTTGATTTAGAAAGTTTCCTTGATGAACTCTTCAATTCAGTTAGCATCACCAAACGTCGTGAATTGAAGCTAAAAGCCCAAGATGCTCCATCTCTCAATATCAACATTCATCTAGAGCTAATCGAAGCTAAAGATTTGCTTCCTGCAGATGCAAACGGCCTTAGTGATCCATATGCCAAGATCTTCATTGATCCAACCATGCCCAAATACTCTACAGTAAAATACGAAACTCTTTTCCCATCATGGGAGGAAGCATTCGTCTTAGAGGGTGTCAATATGTGGACGGATGTTCTGCAAATTACCATCTGGGATAAAGATCCATCCAGTTTTAAAGAAACCTTCGGACAATTCAAGAAAATCCGATCAATTAAAGGTCTTAGCATATGGATGAAAGATAACATTCAAGCGATGGGTAGAAAGAACCCTGATGACTTCCTAGGTTCAGTGAAGATTACTTTGGGAGAGATTCCTGCTGCAGGTTTATCAAAATGGTTCGATTTGAAAACAGGGATGTCCAATATCTACTGCGGATCTGTTTACTTAACAATCTACCCGGAGGTAGTACCTGAATCTACAGACCACGCTGTTATCCTCAGGCGTCATCTCAACCTAATCCAACTTTGCCTAAAATCAAAAGTCCATCAAAATTTTGATGCGACGCAATGGCGTGAATGGAAAGATATTTTGTCATCCGAAGCGAGAACGCTTGTTTATCAGCATGCTATACAAGGAAGTATTGTCTCAATTGAAGATTCAATTTGTCGATTTATCTGTCTCGGTCATTTTCTGGGAGACAAACAGTTCGATTTCAATTTTATGATCATTTTCCGTATACTGGAAGATGTCCGTTCAGAGATTGAATGGTACGATAAGAAAAATTTATTGGATACCTTCAAATTGTACGTTATCAATTTTGTAAGTTTCTGTTGGCAACGTTTACGTCTCTTTCGTAGAGTATTTCCGAACAAGGATCCAGCGATCAGCAATCAGTATCGTGTCATGTTATCATGTATATCCCTTGTTATTACCTTCTCCATGGAAAACGTACAGGAATTGACACAAGCAACGCTCTGCGAAGATGCTCTGGATTGGTTACGTGACGTTTTCGAAACTTCCAACGTCAATTCTCACGTAGATGAGAAAACCAAGTCGTTATACGCTAGCGAAGTTCTGGAAATGGTATTGGACAATGAGGTACTCGGAAACGAAGTCCTAAACAAAGTTTGGCCAACCACCTATGCTGCAATAACAAGCCAGGTTGTCGATCAAGCGTTAGTTGAGGAAATCAAACCCATTGTGATCAAAATGTCCGCTAAGCTTAAAAAATCGTCAGATGATGTTAAACCAGAGATAGCAGATGCTCTTCTCACCCTTTTCTACGCTCTCAAGTCCCTTGTGGATTATCTTCTTAACAATATGGGTGCATCCAAAGAGTTGGTTCTTGTATTGGAAATGCGTCACTACCCTCAATGGTTTGGGACAGATACCTTAAAGTACTGGTTCGAAAGAACACAAAAGATCATCACACCGTGGGTAGAAAAGTCTGTAAGCATGGATACACTCAAACCAGTCGATCCTGGTGTCAAATTCGGTAATTCAATCCAAGATGTTTTAGAATTCCTACATTTCAAGTTAATGGCATTATGGAAAAGCACGCATTGGCCTGGTACGGATGGAATTGCTGCTTTTATAGGTTCGGTGAATGTATTGGCCGATGCTTATTTCCATACGCTTGAAACAAAACTGAAGAAATCTGGATTCTTCTTTACGGATAGTCCCAAACTGGCGATGGACGACCGTCTTTGCGTCGCTGTAAACAACGATCTTTCGTTAATTTCGTATTTCATGATTATCGAAGACGAAATCGTAGAAGAACTTGTCGGCTTTGCACCAGACGTTTCTAAAAGTGTTCTGGAACCATTACAGAAAACGATTAAGAAATACTTCAGCTTTATTGACAACATTTGCCATAAAGTCGCTAAAACCATGCGACCAAACATGCTAGAAAAGGTACACGCACTTGCTCATACCAACGAAAAGGTGAATATAAAGAAAAACGATCTTTATCTTTACTTTAAGACCAATTTCGAATCGATGTTTGCTCATCTTGAATTTGCATCTTTTCATTTCGTTCTAAGGAGGATCTGGGAGGAATATTTAGCCGTAGTTGAGTATGAATTTAAGGAATGTAATTTAACGAAACAGATGTGTCCTTGGTTTAAGGTCATGCATGTGGAATTGGTGAATGTTTCTCTGGTTCTGGAAGTACTGGAAGAATCACGACTGCTATTCCACGGCGAAGGACAAGGCTTAGATGGATCCAGCTTGGAAAATCGACAGTACCTGGCACTCAAATCCGACCTCACCCTAGCTGTCCTTAATTCAACCTAACTGGACATTCCATCGAAGAGAACAAGAAATAATAGAATCAGATATTAAACCGAAAGTTCATCTGGTCGACAACAATAGCAGTTGGGTTCTTATAAACATATTCTGGCTGAAAGTCTTTGTGTGCTGTTTTTAGTGTCCATCGAGTTCGACTTTTTGGTGACAATATGGTGATGAATACACTCATGGACAAAAGGAAGTTGTACCTTTCAGCATGTATATCGGGATTGATACAATAACTCTGAAAGATATTACAGTGACCTTTATTGAAGACACACGAGATAACCAAGTGTGTATACACTCATGGACAAAACTTAAGGAAGTTGTACCTTTCAGCATGTATATCGGGATTGAGACAATAACTCTGAAATATATTACAGTGACCTTTATTGAAGACACACGAGATAACCAAGTGTGTATACACTCATGGACAAAACTTAAGGAAGTTGTACCTTTTACCATGTATATCGGGATTGAGACAATAACTCTGAAAGATATTACAGTGACCTTTATTGAAGACACACGAGATAACCAATATACACTCATGGACAAAACTTAAGTAATCTGTACCTTTCAGCATGTATATCGGGATTGAGACAATAACTCTGAAAGATATTACAGTGACCTTTATTGAAGACACACGAGATAACCAAGTGTGTTTACACTCATGGACAAAAGGAAGTTGTACCTTTCAGCATGTATATCGGGATTGAGACAATAACTCTGAAAGATATTACAATGACCTTTATTGAAGACACACGGGATAGTTACTGAAAAAGAAAATTTAAAAAAACTTCTTATTCAAAAGAAATGTGCTCCAATTGACAGAATGGAAGAAGGAGTAAATATCAATGATATTTACAGAAATATGCTTTCAATTATATCTAAAAATATACATATTTCTTACAAAGAGGATTTTTTTCCATTTTCCAATTTTAAGAATAATATTTTAGGTTTTCCTAAAGGGCAAAACAAACTAATGACTTCTGTAATCAGATACCTTTGTCCTGTCTTGACGGACTCTCAATCAAACTTTATTATCCTGTTTTGTATTACATAATGGCCAAACTAGCGATTTGGATTGTGTCTACATTTTGGGGGCTGTTATACTTTTATAATTATGGCACATATGAAAATATAGAGTATAGTGACTGTAACATGCTTTGCATTTATTTATGTAAACCTAGACGGGTGACCCGGGCTTCGCCCCGGGATTGACCCGTGTGCATATCTACCCGAGTGATATATATTAAGATAAGATTTTTTTTTATAATTGTTTGTTATTAGCATTATCTATTTGTTTTCATCAGCATAATTTAATCTAATCTTTGATAGAGGGCGCTGTTCGTGAGCTAAGTAGAATAATTTGAATATATAGTTTCAATAATTGATTTATATATTTTTTAAAATAGCCTATCGTCTTCCCCGTATTTATTTTTTTTTTACCTATGTATGGAAATTTTAGTTTGAATTAGTGAACTACTGCGAATTTGTATACCGGACATATATACAAACATACTAACATTGATTTTTATATATAAAGATATCAACACCTGACCCACTTATTTATTAATATTTTATTATATATATATATTTTTTTTCATATATTAAAATATAATAATGAAAAATATATACGCACGCTAATATACAGGGTGATCCAAAAGTCCCGCACAACTTTAAAAATTAATAACTCCGCGAATATTCGCGCTAGAGCAATGCGGTAAACACCATTGTGTTCAGGATGCAATGGGATTTTTTATGGCAAATAATGTAAAATTCGAAATTGATTTTAGTTACAATTTTATTCGCCAGATGGCGCTCTACCAGAATCAGAGATTCAGCGGCCAAATTGTTTGATAAATTGAAAAATATAACTGATCGACACGTATTTTTCCTTTTTGAATACCAGGAAAGAAACCTAATAATATCAAATAACAAATTAATAAAACACCACTTCGCCAAAGGTATGAAGAATTGGTTAACGATTTTCAAATACAATCAGAGATATGTAAAATAGGTAAATGCAAATTAAAACATGTAGCAAAAAGAAAATTGATATTTTAGATACGGTTTGTTTCCGAAGATAATAAATTTATAATATTTTTAATTCAACTCTCACTCAGTATCGATTATATTTATTTTAATTCATTTGAAAAATATGTATCTATCTCTGATAATTTATTTTACTCTGGAATGCCGTTGTTGTTGTCGTGTCCAATAAAGAGCCTCAGATGTACCATGCATCTCCATAACATCAGCAGCAATGTCCACTATCTTGGGTGTGTAAAGCTGCTGCTCTGGGTGTATGTCAAATTTCTGCAAGGCTGCGGCCATTGCTGGACATGAGAATATGTGGGTAGGTGTAAGTTCCACACCAGGACAATTGTTGCATGCCCTATAGGTTCTTGTGCCATCTGGATGTATTGTCATTCCTTTATAGTGTTTTGTTATAAGTCTTGTTATAGTTTTTGTCATTTTTCTCTCAGAGTTTATTTAGCATTTTGATCTTTTCTTATTTTTTTGTTTAATTATCTTGTATTCTGACAAAGAATCAGCGTCAAATAATGACATTTGTTCTTTCCTTTGGCTCAACCTTCTGGCTTCCTTTGCCAATTCAAATGCCATTTCATTACTCCCGATCCCAGCATGGGCAGGGATCCAATGTAGAATGCAGTTATTCTCCAATGGTTCCAGTTGGGTAAGTAACGAGTGTATTTTCTGTGTGATTTTAGTATTGCCCTTCTGAATTTATTCTAGAGCGGATATGGAGTCGCTGTATATTAAAATTCCTTCTGCTTGATGCAGGGATGATTGGTTAAGGCATACATCAAGGGCTTTCCAGATAGCTGTCAGTTCACAAGTGAAGTTTAACGAAATCTGTCCTGCTCCTTCTTTGATTTTGATGTTTGTTCCATCTTGCAGTATTATGTTAATTCCGGCCCCTCCATTACTCATGGTAAGGTCTGAAGATCCATCTGTATATGCTGTTAAAGGGCGTGGCCTAGCATTTTTAATCAATAATTTGTACTATGAGGACATAGCCGTTAATATTCCAAACACATTAGACCTCGACACCCAAGGTATCAAAGTCTACCTCAATCAAAACAAAGCCATCAACATATACAATATGTATCACCCTCCAAACAATACATTTATTGACGATGGAAAAATGGCTCAATTTCTTACAGACAACATTATTATTTTAGGTGACCTTAATGCCAAACATCAACTATGGGGATGTTCTACGCCAAACCCAAGAGGAAAAATACTATCAAACATATTTGACGACAATGCCTTCATATGCTTAAATGATGGGAATCCTACCCATCATTCCTACAGCTATAATTCTGCACAAGCCCTTGATATAAGTTTTTACTATCCTGACATTTTCCACAAAAGCAAATAGCAAATATTAAAAGGTTTTGAAAGTGATCATTTGCCTAATTTGATAGAAATTAGCACCAAGACCAAAACTAGCTCAATTAAGAAAAATTATGGAACTTCAAAAAGGCTAATATGATATCTTTCGAAAACACCATTATTAAAGCAGCCAAAGTTTCAATACCAAGAGGTTATATTAAGAAATGGATTCCAAATTATACACACCAGGCAAAAAATATTCAAACACTTATAACTAAAAGAAATTAACTACAAAAAAGTGCACCCAAAACCAAACAAATTGTAGAACTGAACTGAACATTGTGATTGCAAAAATAAAAAGATTATACGTAAATGTGAAAGGGGAAAAATGGAAACAAACTTGTGAAAACCTGAACCCAAGAAACCCAAATACAAAACTTTGGAATTTGGCAAAACAAATTGACAGAGTCAAGCCACAAACTGAAAACACAAATATGATTGAGAATACAGATGGTACACCAGCAACTAATGACAAAATTGCTGCCAATCTTTTAGGTAATTCATATCAAATAAGTAGTAAAATCAAGGTTGAAAAAAGGCCCGAAAGATTATTCATGACTGTAAAAATGTCACCAGCACTCATAATATTTTCCATGAAAAAAATCAATATGAAAGAGCTAGCTTATACTTTAGAAAACACTGACCTAAAAAAGACTCCTGGGCCAGATGGAATCCATGGCCGAATGATATCAAACTTGGGCAAAATTGGCAAAGAAAGACTTCTTAATATTTTCAATAACTCCTGGAAAACTGGAAAATTGCCTCAAGACTGTAAAAATGCAACAATAATTCCCATTAAAAAACTTGACAAATCTGCTGATGACCCAAAAAACTACCGACCTATCTCCCTCACAAATATTTGCTGCAAATTAATGGAAAAAATTATATTCAGACAACTCACCTACCACCCCGACACAAGAAATCTCTTACCAGAAGAACAATATGGATTTAGGAAAGGACATGGGACAATAGTCCAACTCTTATTTTTCACACAAAAGGTAAAAGATGCACAAAACAAAAAGCCAACTAACCACACTATAGCTGCTTTTTAGACCTTACACAAGCTTTTGATAAGGTATGGAAAAACAAGTTAATTACAAATTTATACAAACATTTCAATATTGATGGAAAAGCTATCACTTGGATAAATGATTCCCTTAAAAATATATACATCAGGGTAAAATATAATGGCACTCTATCTAAAACCTTCAAATTGTACCAAGGATTACCACAAGGATCAGTCCTTAGCCCAACTCTCTTCACCCTATTTATTGCAGGCATAGAAGACAAATTTTCACATAAAACCAATATTGGACTTTTCGCTGATGACATTACTCTATGGAGCAGCAACACTAACTGGAAAAAAGCTGAAAGAGATTTGAACAAGACTATTCTCCACCTAGAAAAATTTGCTAATAAACATAAATTAGAATTTAACCCCCAAAAATCTGAAACCTGTCTTTTTACTACCGATAAGAAACTATACAAAATAAGACCAAATATTATTCTGAAAGAACAACAATTGCAATATAATAAACATCCTAAATATCTCGGCTACACCCTGGATCCAGAAATTAACTCCAGTAAACATATTGAAGGAGTTGTTAGAAAAGGAAGAGACCGACTAAAAATCTTGAAATATATTTCAGGAAGAGTGGAGAGCTGAAGCAACAACACTAAAATTAACTTACACATCTCTAATGAGACCTATCTTGGAATATGGATATCAAATCTATGGTACAGCATCTGAAACAAATCTAAAAACACTGGAAAGGATACAACTAAATGCACCTAGAATTATTACAGGTCTTCGAAATACCTGCCCTAACAATATTGTACTTTGCGAGGCAGACATTATGCCCTTAAAGGATAGAATAAGGTACAATCTGCCAAAATATATAAACAAAATCAAGAGTTATGAAAATAAACACAGAACTTTCAAAAACATACTTATTTGGGAACCCAATATAAGACTCAAAAAAGAAGGCCCTCTCCACCTGGCCAAAAGAAATGGATTTTTAAAATATAAAGTGGAAAAATATTATTTAGCTGAAAAAATATCTACATGCGAACCACTAACAAAATGTTATTTTTAATGCCACTTTAAACGAACCCACCAACAAACAATACCAAAATCCAGAATACTTAAAATAATTATCATTAGAAATAATTAATAAAATTCCTAAAAATGCAATAACTATCTATACCGATGGTAGCAGAGACGAGTTGGGACACACTGGCAGTGGCTCTCTCGTTAAACCCACAAATGGCAATGAGAAAATGAACAGAAGAAACCCAGATTTTTGCTCAATCTTCAGATCAGAACTTATAGCCATCTATGAAGTCTTAAAATCCATCATAAATACTAAACATCACGATATATGGATTCTTACTCATAGTAGAAGTGCCATACAACACTTGAGTCACACAGGGGAACTTAGAGACAAAGTAAGCAGGAACATAATTGGTTATCTCCAAAAACTCTCAATACCTCAAAATTTCACCTTCAATGGATACCCTTACATGTTAGCATTGAAGGCAATGAAGCTGCTGATGCGCTAGCGAAAAAGGCACAAAAGAACCCTTGCTACAGAAAAAAAAAACTTACTTTTAAAGAAATAGAAACAGTAGCCAAAATAAACAAGAACTGGAGGATCCCACCTAAGCACAGTTGGTACACCCTAGAAGCAGATGGCCACCCAGACCTTTCAGTCCACAAGCCGGCATGCGAAGCATGCCCTTCGCTGCTATTCTGTTCAACTCATAAGCCAAGTAACGGTATCCAAGCTAGTGCTTGGACATTGTACCTGGAAACACCACCTCCCAGACAACGTGTCTGGAAGGATTTCTATACCGGTGGCCTTTAATCACAGCAAAATAGGAAACTATCTACTGTGTCCAGCAGGGACCGCGGGGAGGCAGCCCCAGGTCGACTCTGTTCACTCACAGCTGAGGAAAAGCTCAGCTGCCACGTCGTGGGCTTTCTCAAGAAGCTTGCTGTGATTTCTCAGCAGCTTACTCTCGATCGCGCCCCTCGCCCTCCTTCTCTCTTCCTGCACACCCACTACCCTTGGACAATCCAAGACGTAGTGGCGTGCATTCACATCCCTTTCTCCATAGACGCAATCAGGGTTTCTCTTAATTTTAAATCTGTGGAGACTTGGGGAAGAGCCCATGTCCCGAACTACCCTAATGAGTTTGTGGGACATTACCTTACAGAGGTACTTGGGTGTTGTTACCCCATTGAATACCTCTCTCCCCTTCACACTGTTCCTCCATCTGTCCAACCATAAGTCCTGGACGTGACCCCTGATCCTCCTATAAACTTCTTTCTTGGTCACTGGGGTCCTCAGTGATCTACCTCTAAAGCATCCTGCCTTAGCGATCCTGTCTGCGAACTCATTACCTTCGATGAGGCTGTGTTTCCTAAACCAAGGGAGCTCCGGAGCCCGCGTCATCATCTCCAGCTCCTGGATTATTTGATGCGCGAGTTGCCCTTTCTCCAGATTGATGGCGACGAGGGCCGACATACAATCTGAATAGAGGCGGTCCGGGCTGAAGTTCTTCTCGGCACACACTCTGAGGGCTACCCTGATCGCAACCAGCTCGGCTGAAAAGACCAATTCGTCCACTCTGAGTGTTAAACTTTCTTGGAAGATCAGCTCTCCTTTAGTGTATATCACTACCCCAGCTCCAGTATTGGTTCCAGACTTACTACCATCAGTGAAAACCTCCGTGCCAATCCCTGTCGGTCCTCTAGGACTCCAATTCCACTTTGGCAACCACTGCGGAGGCTTCCTCGGGTCCCTCTTCGATTCCAGGGCCCCCGCTTCAAGTCCCAGGGCATCTTCCCTGTTCTCCCAGATCTTCTGTCTGATGGTCTCCTCCTCTAGTGTCAATCCCAGGGGAATAAGCCCAGCGAGGACCAAAAAGGCCTCACTGCTGGTAGTGCGATATCTCCTCTGATTCTGAGTGCCGCTGTCCTCTGCACTCTCTCTAGAGTTGTTGCCACCTTCTGATCCCTGTTTCGGCGCTACCAAGCCCCGGAAGCATATAGCAAGATTGGCTCGACACAGGAGAGGCAGAGGTTCCTAAAAATAGTACCCTCCTCCCCCGCCCCCCTGGTGAGAGCCAACCAGGACAGGCCTGCACAACGCCTCCCTGCCTCCCGCCACCATCTCCTCCGCCTGGTATTGCCAACCCATCTTGTCATCAATGACCACCCCCAGGATGGTCATCCTATTGACCAACGCTACCCTCCGTCCTTCCATCCGGATAGCCGGCTTGTGTTCCCATTTGATCCCTTTCCTTTTAGTTCTTATGTCCCTAGGCTTAAAGCTGAGGGCTTTAGTTCTGGAGACATTGAACTAAAGCCAGAGTCATGGGCCCAGATCGAGAGAATTTGGAGAGAAGTTTCAACACACTTCTCAGCCTTCGCTCTCGAAGTAGCCTCAATGATGAGGAACTGGTCGTCAGCATAGAGAACCAGCCTGGCTCCCTCATGGAGCTCCTCCTGGAAAACGGTGTTTACCAGGATATTCCTCAGAATAGGTCCGCAGCAAGAGCCCCGGGGGGAACCCCTAGCACAGTTTCTTTCCAACTTCCGCTCACCAAAACTGAGGCTAATCCGTCTATCCCTCAGGAAGTCACGAACCAAGCTGCACAAATTATCAGGACAACCCATGTTCATCAAATTTCTCATCAGCTTGTTCCAGCTCATGGAGTTGAACGCGCCATCAATGTCCAGGGCCACGAAAAGAACCCAAGCACCCTTATTTAAGCCCATCTCAACCCCCTCTAACACCTCGTTCAGAGCTGTGGTTGTAGACTTCCCTTCCCTTAAACCATGTTGGAAAGAGGAAAGGAGCTCATTACTCTCTAGCCAGTGCTTCAGTCGCTGAGCTAGTAGGCTATCCAGGACCATACCTAGACACACTAGTAAAGAAAGCGGACGATAATCATTAGGAGAATTACCCTTTCTAACAGACTTTTCGAGAAGCACTACTCGGGCAACCTTCCATTCCTCAGGAAATGTACCAGTGTCCAGGCACTTATTGAATAACCTGGAAAGAAGCGATGGGTGCATCCTTACCAGGGCTTTCACGACCGTGTTATCGATCCCTTCGGGACCAGGAGATTTCCTTTTCCCGAACTTGAAAGACGTCAGTTTCACCTCATTCTCCGAAAATGGCGGATCCACCAAACCACAAGTGGTCAGAGAGATCTCGTCCTCTGGTTCCTCGTTTCCGAAGTGCCGATCCAAGTTGTTTTTATTTTGTCTTCTGCTTTCGAGCGAGTAGGTCTAGAACACATTCTCTCTGAATTTTCTCATTGTTGGTGGATGAAACAGCACCAGTGATTATTTTGGCCGCTTTTGCTTGAACACTGTCTAGTCTTACTTTTAGTGATGAGCTTGAGGGAGCCCAGACCGGTGTTGCATATTCCATTATCGGTCTTATTAAGGTGGTATATGTTGTTCTGAGAATTCTGGGTTTTGCTCCCCAATTTGTTCCATATAGCCTTCTCAGAATGTTTAGTTTTCTGATAGCTCTATTTGAGGTGCTAATTATGTGCTATGAAAATTAAAATTCCTCATAAATAATAATTAAAATAATTTTGTTGACATCTTGTCAATACATACACATTCTGCACTATTAAAAAAAGATAATATGCATTATATACACTATGTACAATGAATATGGCGCCTCTGCCAGCGCTGCAGAGTTTGGTGGAGAATCGCCAGTGGGTCTCCAGCGACACCACGCATTTTGCGATCTACGATGAATACGTAGTTCGCGTACTTCGCCGCTTAGGAGATGGTGATGGCGTGGTCCTCGAGACCAACTGGAAAGATCCAGGACTGCAGTATCACACCTAGGTATTATGGATTTCTAATTTTATCAATTATTTGTTTGTTTATGCTTATTTTGTGGTTATATTTATGCCTTTTTCCCTGGGAGTGGAGAAGACGCATAGGTTTGGTTTTATTGGGTTTATGGTCATTTAAAGTTCCATTGCCCACTTCTCCATCCTCTCATTGATGTCTTCAGTATCTTTTACGATTTTTCTATGCTGCTACTTGTGTTCCATGTGGATTTATCATCTGCATAACAGGCAACCTTTGTGTCTTCAGTGAGGTAAGGATGTATGTCGTTAATATATAGCAGATAGAGTAGAGGACTGAGCACAGATCCCTGAGGTACACCAGCCCATGTTCTTCCTTCCTTGGAAAATTCTCCATTAACCCGAACCTTTAACCTTCTTCCCCTTAAGAAGTCTGCAATCCACATTAAGGTTTTTCCTCTTACTCCGATGTTGTGCAGCTTTTCACGTAATTTCTCCCTCCACACTCGATCAAAAGCTGAGGTCATATCAAGGAATATAGCCGTGGTCTTCTTTGGCGGTTTTTCCCGGAAATAATCTATTATTGATTGACAGAAGTAGAACAGTTGATCAGTTGTACAGTGCTGGGATCTATAGGCCGTTTGGTAGAGGTTTATTTTATTATTTTTTGTGAGCCAGACTATGATCCTAGAGTGGATAATTCGTTCTGGTATTTTACAAAGTATGCTGGCGAGAGCAATTGGCCGATAGTTCTTGTATTCCTTGGCATCTTTGTTTGGCTTCAGTATTGGCACTATAATTGATATCTTCCAATTCTTTGGTAGTTTACCAGTTTGCCATGAAATGTTCAGTATTCGTAGGAGTTGATTATTAGCTTTGACTTCAAAGTGTTTAATCATTTGACCAAAGATTAGATTATCTCTTGGTGACCTCTTGGATTTTTTTATTGATGAGTTTAGCTCATTCAGTGTGAAGTCTCTCGAGAAAATATCTTGTTGATGGAAGTTTCTTGCTTGTTTAACTAACTGGTTTATATTATTTTTAGAGTCCTTTCTTCATTCGTATAGTTGAGAATGGAAGTGCTTGAAAGATATTCAGCAATTATGTCAGCCATCTGTTTGTTCTCGTTCTCGCTGTTCTATTCATATCGGTTAGAGTATTGGAGGATTGGTGTTGGTTTTGATTGTTCTCTAACGCTCTAATTATATTCCAGTGTTGGCTGTCCTTTCTTGGATCCATTTTTTTCGCAGAATTCTGCCATTTTTCTTGTTTGAATATCCAAATTTCTTGTTATATTTTGTGAATAATTTCAATGAGTTCCTTTCTGTTTTATTTGTTTTAAGAAGTCCATTGATATTGTCTCTCTCTCTGAAATCATTGCCTCGATGTTGTGGTCCTTCCAGTAAGGTATCCACAGGTCTTTACGTCTACCTCTAGTTATCGATGCTCTTTTGCAGCTTTTTAAATGTTCGAAAAGAATTTTTCCAAGCTTTTGTCAAGCGTTCTGTAATTCAATTTTTCGTTGCACAGTTCTTCAAGCTTTTCTGTGAATTTTTTTTCAAGTCGGCTTTCCTAAAGTTCCATGTTCTTTTATTCTAATGGACATTCTCAATTTTGAAGTTTAGGGTTGTTAAAATTGGTTTGTGGTCACTGATTGCACCTCTCAGGATTTTCCATTGTGTTGTGGGTGCGATGTTGTAATTTATCGCTGTGATGTCTATTGCGGATTCTGTGCCTGTGGACTTAGATAGATAGGTGTTCTCTCCGTTATTAAACGGTGTAAGGTCGAGGTCGGTTAGCATGTCCTCAACCTACTGACTTTTGTTATCCTGGACAGGTGATCCCCGAATTGAACTTTTGGCGTTAAATTCGCCGAAGTATGATTGTGATATCCGAAGACGCTTCACTTAATGTCTCTATTGTGTGTGCCCATACAAAATGCAAAGATTTCACGAGCTGAAAGTTGGCGATTTTGAGATGCGTCAAGAATTCGCTGCATGGGTTTTCCGGCAAATTGATATTGATGAAAACTGGCTGTCGAATGTTCTGTGGACAGATGATGCTCACTTTTCTCTAAACGGAGAATTTAACATTCAAAACAGCCGCATTTGGGCAACAGAAAACCCTAGGATTTTCACAGAAATGCCACTTTACCAGCCTAGAGTTACAGTTTTGTGTGGGTTCACTTCTTTTATTATTGGGTCATTTTTCTTTAAAAAATCAATGGAAGAACTTTTAAAACCGTTTTTGTAACTGGTGAACGTTATGAGAAAAGGGTATTCCCATATTGCAGGGTAAAAGCACTAAGCGAAATAACATTCATGAAAGATGGAGGACCTCCTCATATCTCCCGAGGTGCCAAACAATTGCTGAAGGATACGTTCGGTGAAAATCGTGTGATAGGTCGCCACTTTATATACCAGTGGCCTCCAAGATCAACAGACTTGACGCCTTACAATTTCGGTTATGGGGGTACATTAAGTCGCGTTTTTATCGATGTCGGCCTACCACATTGGCCATGTTGAAGGCTTCTATCAGATGGCACGTTTTATAAATTTCAACTATTTAATTGTGACCATTCTGTCATTTATCGTCTGCAGGCGGTGATTGAGAATGAAGGGTGCCACATTGAGCAAGGATTGTGACCTAATACAAGAGAGAAGGCAGTTACCTCATGTGTTGTATAAGCCGCCATGTATTATATTATCTATCAATATTTTGCAGCTCTTTCTGTTGGGATATGGGGATAATAAATGCTGTCCTCACATCTTGACTCTTTTTTTTTGTGAACAGTAATATTTTGTTTGTCATTTGCTCACATATTATGTCGTGCAAACCAGAGTGTTATAACTTCTCGAATAACACTGGTACACACAATTTTACCCCTTATGTTTAGTTTTCGCTTTTCGCTCATTAGAAGAAATACATAGATAATAGATAATAGATAACATAGAAATACATACATAAGAAATACATGTAGCATAAGGAATATTTTCTGTACACCAATAACTTTAGAAATTTTGTGAAAAAAAAAAAATACAAAATGATTTTACTACCACGTTTTTCAACGCAAAAGGTCGATTTAAAATTTATTTTTATTTGAGGGGACACATTTTTAAAATTGTGTACAGTATAATAAACAATGATAACATTTGACAAGCCCATAGGATATTTTGAATAAAGTACGACAAATATATTTTGTCACTCCCCTCTATATTTCATTTGTTGGATCATGACAAATATCCAGTTAAATAGTCAAGGGTCGCCAATCAGTCAAGAAACTACACATTTCTTATAGCAAGAAATCCTATTAATAGTGCCATCATAATTTTTGGTACTATATTAACATTTCAAAAATTCGTGTATTGATATCAGCAGTGTTTTTCAAACATTCAATCTATTTCACAAAACCTCATATAAAAATAAATATTTTGCTACATGTTTTAATTTGCATTTACCTATTTTACATATCTCTGATTGTATTTGAAAATCGTTAACCAATTCTTCATACTTTTGGCGAAGTGGTGTTTTATTAATTTGTTATTTGATATTATTAGGGTTCTTTCCTGGTATTCAAAAAGGAAAAATACGTGTCGATCAGTTATATTTTTCAATTTATCAAACAATTTGGCCGCTGAATCTTTGATTCGGGTAGAGCGCCATCTGGCGAATAAAATTGTAACTAAAATCAATTTCGAATTTTTCATTATTTGCCATAAAAAATCCCATTGCATCCTGAATACAATGGTGTTTACCGCATTGCTTTAGCGCAAATATTCGCGGAGTTATTAATTTTTAAAATAGTGCGGGACTTTTGGATCACCCTGTATTTATATGCACGCTAAAAAGTACAACTTTCTTTTACGTTTTAGGAAATTGAAACTATTTTAGACACAGTAAGATTCTTTTTAAAATTAAAAAAATTCTACTGCCTTTACTGCAATGGAAAATTAATGGTAGGGCCTGGCTCATCAGTGGTAAACCCTGTGATATCTATATATATAAAATTCAATGTTTGTATGTTTGTTTGTTTGTATATATGTCCGGTATACAAATTCGCAGTAGTTCACTAATTCAAACAAAAATTTCCATACATAGGTAAAAAATACGGGGAAGACGATAGGCTATTAAAAATATATATAAATCAATTATTAAAACTATATATTCAAATTATTCTACTTAGCTCACGAACAGCGCCCTCTATCAAAGATTAGATTGAATTATGCTGATGAAAACAAATAGATAATGCTAATAACAAACAATTATTTAAAAAATCTTATCTAAATATATATCACTCGGGTAGATATGCACACGGGTCAATCCCGGGGCGAAGCCCGGGTCACCCGTCTAGTAAGATTATATAAGGTTGAATATTGAATAAATACGAATAAATAAGATTATATAATGATGAATATATGAATAAATAGATATAAAATATAAAATAATTGATAAATTGTATATATAAATATATACAAGGTCTTCATTGGTGGCGCCCACCGTGGGAAAGACTCCGCCACCGGTGGACTGCAGGAGTTCTTAGGACAATAGAGAGAGAGAGGACAACAGAGAGAGAGTGTCACGTGGAGCTACACTGAGGTGAAGGTCCTCTAGCCGGGTCTCTCAGACAGCTTGGCAGAAGGGCCAAGTTTTTGTGGTCATTTCGGAAGGAAACGGCGTTTTTTCTCAAAGGTAATTGCTCCAATTAGATGGATTCCTACCGGGAGATCTTCTGCTATGTTTTTTAAATTCTTTCTTCTGCTCAGTATTTCGGTGAGTTGTGTGATGTAATATCCGCTCATATACATTCTCCCTTCTTTGATTTTTGGTAGAATTCTTTTCTCTCCCTGAAATCTGTAAGGTTGTACTAAAAGTTCTTGTTTTATTTTTAAACGTTGTTTTTTCTCATTACTTGTCGATTATTTTTTATTTCTTATCCCTAGAGAGAGTACACGTAGTAAAGTCCATGATAATCATGGTGGGTAGGTTAGGCGACTGTCTTCTACTGTAAGTACACCACATGTCTACACATGGTACAGGCCATGATAATCATGGTGGGTAGTTAGCGACTGCTTTATACTGTAAGTACACTACATGTCTACACATGGTACAAGCCATGATAATCATGGTGGGTAGAGTAGGCGACTGCTTTTACTGTAAGTACACCACAAGTCTACACATGGTACAAGCCATGATAATCATGGTGGGGAGAGTAGGCGACTGCTTTTACTGTAAGTACACCACATGTCTACATGAAAAAGAAAAACGGAATTCAGAAAAGAATCTCCAAAGAAAATTCTGAAAATCGAGATCATGTAAATCCGCCGGCAGGCGTTAGAGATGTAAATCTGGCCGCCGCGCGTGATGACGTCACGCTCAGCTTACCGGCCGGTTCGTCATCCAATGGCGCTGCCCGTGTCCTGGGAAACTGGGCGGACTGCATTGAGGATTCGGGCCCTGGAGCGGACAACGACTTCACCGTCGTGAAGACCAGGAAGAGGCGCCGCGAATCTTCGAATTCGCCTACAGCCGCTGCACCATCCTCCAACATCGGAGGTGCCAGGAGCAGTCGCCGAACGCAATCATCGGCGCGTTCGGTGCCGCGGGCGCAGGAGATCCCGACAACCAGGGCCCACATCGCGGAGGCCCGGGCGCGGCAGGCGTCCTCTGCTGAGGAGCACTGCGTCTACCTGGAACACGGCCCCGAACTGCAGCCCTTCCTTTACCTGAGGGCGCTGGACAGGCTACTTGGAGGAACCGCCGGAGTCATCCAAGTCTCCAAGGTAAACGGCCACCAACAACTGGGGCTGGCCAACAGAGGCCTCGCCGAGCGCCTCATTAACAACGGCCTTGAGGTTGAGGGCACTCTCCTCAGGGCTTTCCCTTTCCGCAAAAGAGCGGAGAGGATAACGGTGGGCAACCTCCCCTTCTTCGTGGAGGACTCAGCCATCATCAAGGCCCTTGGGCCCTATGGGCGCATTACATCCATCGCGCCCAAAAGGATGAAGGCCGGCCCATACACCTACACCGACGGCCGCCGTGAGGCGTTCATCGTCCTCCACGAGGGAGTGACCACCGAGAGGCTCCCCACCCGCCTCAACATCACCATCAAAGGCGAGGCCTGGCCAGCTTACCTGTCCTCCGGCATTAAGTGCTCCAGATGCCACGGGCAGGGGCACCGCAGGGCCAACTGTCCCCTGCTTGTAGGGCGAACCACCGCTCCTGGACCGGCCACACCAACCTCTCCAACCAGCGTCCCACCAGCGACTGCGCCTAGGCTGCCTCAACAACCATCTGCCCAGCCTCCACCTCCGGCATCCCCCAGCCCAACCATGGAGGTCTCCGACGTGCCTCCCACAAGCCGAGCTGCGCTCCATCCACCTGCAGCACTCCGGCAACCACAACCAGCGCCTTCGGCCTTACCTGCGGAGGATGCGCCTCCTGCCCCTCCACCAGTGACCCCTGCTCCGTCCCTGCGAACACCTGGGAGTCGCGAGCCTGCGGCCCCAACACCGGACGTGGAGATGTCCATCGTGGAGGAGACCTCTGCGTCCTTCACGTCAACAGCAAAGAACGCAACGAGGATCGACCTCGATACGTTCATCGAGAGGCACCCCAGCGTGTCTTTCGCTGAGACGGACGCCCTTGGTCTTGGGCGGGAGGAGGTCCTGGACCTCCTCTCCTCGAGGACCAAAACGCAGAGGAGTGTACCCCTCCTGCCGCCTTCGCAGTGCAACGCCCTCGCCGGACTTATCAGGCAAATCTTAGATCTGAGGCCCGGAGCAGCCAGCAACCTCTACAAAGTCCTCGGGCAAGTCAAAGCTGAGCTGAGGACAACACCAGCTGCAGTGCCTCCAACTCCCCCACTGCCTGCGCCTCGGCCCGCTGAGCCTATGCTGCCCACTACCCACAGGGAGAAACTGACACCTCCTTTGATGACACCTCCGCCGCCCGCCCCGACGGACATGGAGGAGGACGATCCAATGACGGAGAAAGAGCGAGACACACCCCCACCGCCTGCGCCTCGGCTCGCTGAGACAACACCACCCTTTCCCCACGGGGAAAAGACGTCGCCGCACATCGCGACACCTCCACCTCCACTGTCCTGCCAATTCATTGATGACCGCTGGACGGAGGCAGACGACATACTACAAGAATTAAACAAAGAACGCGACTGGGGATTGGGGATCAGTGAGAGTGACATCACAGAAGCCATCATATACCCCGAGGATAGGGAGCCTCTCATCAGGCGCCTGTCCACTCGGAGGAGGAGCCTCCTCGCTGGTTTCATCAGCGCCGCCATCGAGCGCGCTCGGGACGCCGATCCCTTTGTGCGTGAGGGCATGTCCGCGCTCAGGGGGATGTTGCCCTCCTGATTGGGCCCAGACGAGCCTCGTTGGGGACACCGCCTGATTTGTTTTGAATTGTAAATATTTGGTTCCTCCTGCTTAACTCTTAGGAGTAATGATTGACTATGTAGTCAATAAAATATTTTTAATTGTCAATTGTCACATGTCTACACATGGTACAGGCCATGATAATCATGGTGGGTAGAGTAGGCGACTACTTTTACAGTAAGTACACCACATGTCTACACATGGTACAGGCCATGATAATCATGTTGGGTAGTTAGCGACAGTTTTTATATGTTTTTAATTAGAACAAAAAGAATGGTATTTATTTGAGGGTTGAAAACAATAAATTGATATTTTATATTAATTAAGTAATCTATGTGTCTGTGTGTGTTTAATGGTAATGTAGTCGTCAGGCTGATGTTTTCCAAAATTTTGTTTTCGAAGGAAATTGTGAAGTTAAAAATGGATCGTTTGCTACAACAACAAACATGTACGTCAAAAACATATCAGAAATCCGAGCTGTTTGTTGGTCAACATCAGTTGGTGGACTTTCTGGATTGGGGGCTGTTTGGAACAAACAATACAGTAGAACTACCTCCATGAGAGGACACCTCTCTACAAAGGACAGTTTCCATCACCAATACAGTAGAACTATCTCCATGAGAGGACACCTCTCTACAAAGGACAGTTTCCATCACCAATACAGTAGAACTACCTCCATGAGAGGACACCTCTCTACAAAGGACAGTTTCCATCACCAATACAGTAGAACTACCTCCATGAGAGGACATCTCTCTACAAAGGACAGTTTCCATCACCAATACAGTAGAACTACCTCCATGAGAGGACACCTCTCTACAAAGGACAGTTTCCATCACCAATACAGTAGAACTACCTCCATGAGAGGACACTCCCGCTAGAGAACACCTCTCTATAAAGGACAGTTTCCATCACCAATACAGTAGAACTACCTCCATGAGAGGACACCTCTCTACAAAGGACAGTTTCCATCACCAATACAGTAGAACTACCTCCATGAGAGGACACCTCTCTACAAAGGACAGTTTCCATCACCAATACAGTAGAACTACCTCCATGAGAGGACATCTCTCTACAAAGGACAGTTTCCATCACCAATACAGTAGAACTACCTCCATGAGAGGACACCTCTCTACAAAGGACAGTTTCCATCACCAATACAGTAGAACTACCTCCATGAGAGGACATCTCTCTACAAAGGACAGTTTCCATCACCAATACAGTAGAACTACCTCCATGAGAGGACACCTCTCTACAAAGGACAGTTTCCATCACCAATACAGTAGAACTACCTCCATGAGAGGACACTCCCGCTAGAGAACACCTCTCTATAAAGGACAGTTTCCATCACCAATACAGTAGAACTACCTCCATGAGAGGACACTTCTGCTAGAAGACATCTCTCTACAAAGGACAGTTTCCATCACCAATACAGTAGAACTACCTCCATGAGAGGACACTCCCGCTAGAGAACACCTCTCTATAAAGGACAGTTTCCATCACCAATACAGTAGAACTACCTCCATGAGAGGACACCTCTCTACAAAGGACAGTTTCCATCACCAATACAGTAGAACTACCTCCATGAGAGGACACCTCTCTACAAAGGACAGTTTCCATCACCAATACAGTAGAACTACCTCCATGAGAGGACACCTCTCTACAAAGGACAGTTTCCATCACCAATACAGTAGAACTACCTCCATGAGAGGACACCTCTCTACAAAGGACAGTTTCCATCACCAATACAGTAGAACTACCTCCATGAGAGGACACCTCTCTACAAAGGACAGTTTCCATCACCAATACAGTAGAACTACCTCCATGAGAGGACACTCCCGCTAGAGAACACCTCTCTATAAAGGACAGTTTCCATCACCAATACAGTAGAACTACCTCCATGAGAGGATACTCCTGCTAGAAGACATCTCTCTACAAAGGACAGTTTCCATCACCAATACAGTAGAACTACCTCCATGAGAGGACACTCCCGCTAGAGAACACCTCTCTATAAAGGACAGTTTCCATCACCAATACAGTAGAACTACCTCCATGAGAGGACACTCCCGCTAGAGGACACCTCTCTACAAAGGACAGTTTCCATCACCAATACAGTAGAACTGCCTCCATGAGAGGAAACTCCCGCTAGAGGACACCTCTCTACAAAGGACAGTTTCCATCACCAATACAGTAGAACAACCTCCATGAGAGGACACTCCCGCTAGAGGACACCTCTCTACAAAGGACAGTTTCCATCACCAATACAGTAGAACAATCTCCATGAGAGGACACTCCTGCTAGAGGACACCTCTCTACAAAGGACAGTTTCCATCACCAATTCAGTAGAACAACCTCCATGAGAGGAAACTCCCGCTAGAGGACACCTCTCTACAAAGGACAGTTTCCATCACCAATACAGTAGAACTACCTCCATGAGAGGACACTCCCGCTAGAGAACACCTCTCTATAAAGGACAGTTTCCATCACCAATACAGTAGAACAACCTCCATGAGAGGACACTCCTGCTAGAAGACATCTCTCTACAAAGGACAGTTTCCATCACCAATACAGTAGAACTACCTCCATGAGAGGACACTCCCGCTAGGGAACACCTCTCTATAAAGGACAGTTTCCATCACCAATACAGTAGAACTACCTCCATGAGAGGACACTCCCGCTAGAGGACACCTCTCTACAAAGGACAGTTTCCATCACCAATACAGTAGAACTGCCTCCATGAGAGGAAACTCCCGCTAGAGGACACCTCTCTACAAAGGACAGTTTCCATCACCAATACAGTAGAACTACCTCCATGAAAGGACACTCCCGCTAGAGGACACCTCTCTACAAAGGACAGTTTCCATCACCAATATAGTAGAACAACCTCCATGAGAGGACACCTCTCTGCAAAGGACAGTTTCCATCACCAATACAGTAGAACTACCTCCATGAAAGGACACTCCCGCTAGAGGACACCTCTCTACAAAGGACAGTTTCCATCACCAATACAGTAGAACAACCTCCATGAGAGGAAACTCCCGCTAGAGGACACCTCTCTACAAAGGACAGTTTCCATCAAGAAAGCCACTTCAAGTATTGTTGAACGAGTGGATATTTGATAAAACAGTGACCTTCACTGAAGACAGACGAGATGACCAAAGATAAAAAAAAAAAATGCCTCTGCCTCCTTCAAAAAAAAAAAAAAAAAAATAGACGACCGTCGACATCAAAGGCTTTCCACTTCAAGTATTGTTCTATGAGTTTATACAAATACAGATTTACTTTCAACGCTAGCTGATCCAACGTCATGTAGTAGCCAGGGGCAATGACCTACAGGCCACTGGGTTGGATTCCAAAACAGCAATAAATATAAAGGACAGTCACATCTAATGACCTGATTTACTATTCAGACCGGCTTCCGCTTCTATCTTTCCAGTTGGTCTCGAGGACATATACTCAGCGCCGAAGTTCGTTATCTTCGTATTCTTCGTAGATTACCATGTCAAATTATATTGACAAACATTTTCAGTTTTTTTCTGATCAGTTTTTAGTGGGAAGAATGTTGTTTGTTAGTGAACCAATCTCTCACGTCATTGGACGAACCATGTCTGTATATATAAGAGGGGACTAAGGGAATGAGAGGGAGGCCCAGAGCATAAGAATTGGTGTGGAGACGTTTAAAGTGTTTTTCTACGTGAATTTTCGGTGTCTGGGTATCTCTTCACATCCCGGTGTGACCAGAGTCCGATCCCTAACAACGCTACAATAAAAGATAAGTAATGTTTTGTTTTATTTTACCAATCGTGAGTTTTTATTTAAATTATTTTTGTTGTTGGTGTTGTACTCTTGAGTGTACGCTTTTCTGTGTATTAAGTTACTCTTACTTTAGGCCCTACTATATTCCATTTTTGTGTGATAACCCGTAAAAGTAACTTTTGTCAACCAAATACGTGATGTCGCTGGAGACCCGCTGGTGATTCTCCACCAAACTCTGCAGCGTTGGAATAGACGCTATGTTCTTTGTACATAGTATCATATCTACTTATATAATTGCCTTATTCTGTCTGTGTGAAGTTCACGGATAGATTTTGGTCAGAATGGATAAAATAAAAAAAGTGTCAAGGGATGGGAATCGAACCCACGACCTTCCGCTTACCGGGCAGATGCCATGACCACTAGGCTACCCTGGACATATTTTTCCGTTCATAAAGTACAATACTTAAATGAAAATATGTTTCTTATACAATCAAAAATTAGAAAATAAACTTTTAAATTGGTAACATCAAGGAGATAGTCATTATAAAGCACTAATATTTGAATAAAAATAAATTTGTATAAAGTTGTATAAAAACAAATTGGCGCCAATTTATAATTGTAACGAATAGTGTGCTGAGAACATGGACGAGAACCTCTACGTATGTTTTCCCACGTGACGCAGCGGAGCGTGACCTTGGCTGCACGGGTGAGTCAGTTGTTTGGCTCTCTGTATAGATGGACATTAAAACATGGTGGCAGCGATAACTGGATAAACTACGAACCCGTATATTGCAAAATATCGATTTTTGCGTACCTTGGAAGATAATTCAACATGGCTCAGATTCAACCTCCAGAAACTTTCGACTTCTCGACTCCCAACGAATGGCCCAAATGGAGGAAGAGATTCGAACGATACCTCGTGGTCAGTGGAATGAAGAAGAAAGAGGAGGCGGACAAGATCGATTTGTTCATGTACTTGATGGGTGACCGCGCGGATGATATATTCAGGACCTTCAAGTTCAAAAAGGAGGAAGAGGCAACGAAAATTGATTCCATCCTCAAGGCGTTCGACAGCCACTTCTGTGTCAGGAAGAATATTATCTACGAACGTGCGAAATTTAATTCAAGAATCCAAGAGGATCGGGAGCCAGTGGACGAATTCATCACTTCATTGTACAAATTGGCTGATAGTTGCGAATTTGAGGGTCTTCATGAGCAGTTGATCCGTGACCGAATAGTGGTTGGAGTGAGGGACAAAGCTTTATCTGAAAGAATGCAGTTGGACAGCGAACTGACTTTGGAAAAGGCGGTGAAATTGGTTCGACAGCAGGAAGCCGTTCGACAGCAGCAAATCGACCTGCAGCGTCCCTCAACAAGCCAAAAGGTCAGTCAGGTGAAGTTCAACACGAAGAAACAATCACCGAAACAACAACAGCAGCCTTCGAGGAAGAAGGAGAAGTCAGCCACAGCAAGATCACGATGTCCAAAATGCGGAGGTTTCACCCACAGGGAAGGACAGGCTTGCCGTGCTGAAGGACAAAAATGTAACCTGTGTTCAAAAACTGGCCATTTTGCAAATTGCTGCCCAGATAAGCAGGCGAAGACTGCGGAAGTCAAAGCTGTTTCTGAACTTGATGAAGAAATTCGTTTTCTCCTGGAGGTCTCAGCTGTGGAGGATTCATCTAATCTCGATGATGATGAAGGCGAGTGCAGGAGGCGATGGACAGCAGAAATCCAAGTGAACGGGAAACAGGTGAAGTTCAAGCTCGACTCCCAGGCGGATGTTACATGTGTTCCTCTGTGTCTCTTCAAGAAGATAATGGGACAGCAACGACTAGTGGAAAGTGATATCAACATTAGAGCTGCTGAATTCTCCGAACTTCAGACTGTGGGTATGTTTATATCAACGCTGCGAAATGGCAATTATGAAATCAAGGAGAAGATTTACGTCATTCGTCGTTTGAGTGAACCTCTTCTGAGTCGCCGGGCATGTGAGCTCTTGAACCTGGCGAGGCGAATTGAAGTGGTTGCGACGAGAATTAACCCGATCAAGGAATTCCCTGAAGTATTTGAAGGACTGGGACAGATCGGAATCCCTTACGAAATCAAATTGAAACCTGGAGCAAAACCATATGCTGTGCATACTCCTCGACGGGTACCAATACCTTTGATGGAAAAGCTCAAAACAAGATTGGAAGAGCTCGAGAAGGCGGGAATCATAGCACAAGTTAACGTTGCGACTGAATGGTGTGCACCGACTGTGATTGCTGGTAAACCGAATGGCGACATACGACTCTGTGTGGATCTCTCAAGGCTGAACGAACATGTACAGCGCGAAGTGCATCCCATGCCAGTGGTGGAGCACATGCTGGGGCAACTGGGGGAAGCAAGATTCTTTTCGAAACTGGACGCGAACAGTGGCTTTCACCAGATTCCGTTGAGCCCGGACTGCCAGCATTTAACGACCTTCATCACTCCTTTTGGGAGATATAAATACTGCAGGATGCCATTTGGAATCTCACTCGCCCCAGAGTATTTTCAGAAAGTTATGTCAATAATCTTGCAAGGCATGGACGGTGTAATGTGTTACCTGGACGATATCCTGATATTTGCCTCCGACTCCAAGACTCACGATCGAATTCTTCGTTTAGTGCTCCGAAAACTGAAAGAGGCGAAAGTTACACTAAACAAGGCCAAGTGTGTCTTCGGCGTGCCAAGAATTAATTTTCTTGGGCACATACTGGATGAAGACGGTATTCGACCAGATCCAGCGAAAATCGAAGCAGTGGCGAAGATGCCTGCTCCGACCGATGTTCATGGCGTAAGAAGATTTCTTGGTATGGTGAACCATCTGGGACGCTTTGTGGAAAATTTATCTGAAATTGTGGCTCCATTGAACCAGTTGTTGGTGAAAGGTCAAGACTTCGTTTGGGATTGCAGCCAGGAGCGAGCATTCCGAAAGTTGAAAGAATTGCTCACGACTCAACCCATCTTGGCAGCATACGACGTCAAGAAACGACGCATCTTCATACGGCTTGGGAGCGGTACTGAAGCAAGAAGGTAAGAATGGAATCTGGCGACCTGTTGCTTATTCTTCTAGAACTATGACACCTACCGAAAAACGATATGCTCAGATCGAGAAAGAGGCTCTCGCAATTACATGGGCTTGCGAACGTTTTCAAGATTTCCTGCTTGGAAAGCGTTTCCGAATTGAGACCGACCATAAGCCTCTCATTCCTCTATTTTCGACGAAAGAATTGAGTTCGCTGACCCCAAGACTGCAACGTTTCAGAATGCGTATGATGAGGTTTGGATTCGAAATAGTGCATATCCCTGGAAAGGAGCTGCTCGACGCCGATGCATTATCCAGACAACCACTTCTTACAACCGAGGGAGGTGAAAACGAACGGCAAACCTCAGCGCATATAAATGCGGTTCTCTCGAGTATAACCGACAAAGACGAAATGTTGACGAAGATTTTTGAAGCTCAACAAGAAGATACGACCCTGAAAGCAGTAGTCAACTACCTTGAGCAAGGCTGGCCAGATAAGAAGAAGATGTCACAGGCTCTGCTCTCTTATTGGCATGTCAAGGATGAACTCGGCGTTCAAAATGGACTACTGATGCGTAGCTGTCGTCTTGTTATTCCAGCAAGTATGAAACTGGAGATCCTAGATAAGTTGCACGCTGGGCACTTCGGGATTACAAAAACAAGACTTCGTGCACGTGAGACGGTATGGTGGCCTGGAATTTCGGAAGAGATCGCGGAAACGGTCAGAAAGTGCAGTGTCTGTATCCAGGAAGCCGTCTCAAAACATGAACCTTTGATACCAACCAACTTTCCTACACGACCGTGGCAAAAGATTGGAATGGATTTGTTCAAGTTCGAGAATAAGTGGTATCTAGTCGTCATTGACTATTATTCTCGATTTCCTGAAGTGGTTCAACTGGATCGGCTCACAGCCAATGTGGTGGTGCGTAGTTGCAAATCCATATTTGCCCGACATGGAGTACCAGAAACTGTTGTAAGCGATAATGGGACGCAATTTGGAGCTGCTCGTGAATTTGCAAATTTCGCAAGGCAGTACGGATTCCAACATGTCACTTCAAGTCCTCGATTCCCGCAGAGCAATGGGATGGCAGAAGCAGGTGTGAAAATTGCTAAGTTGATCCTCAAGAAAAATCAAGACCCATCGCTTGGACTCCTGGAGTATCGATCGACCCCTTTGGAGAACGGTTACAGCCCTGCTGAGCTTCTCATGGGACGTAAACTCCGAACGACCTTGCCAATTGCACCAGAGAATCTTAATCCAAAGTTGGTGGACTCTCAGACCCTGAAAAGAAAGGAGGGGAGAAGGAGAAAGGATATGAAATCCAGATATGATCGACGCTGCGGAGCTACGGACATGGAGGAGCTATCCGAAGGTGACACGGTTTGGATTACAGATATGCGAACCTGGGGGATTGTAAAGAAGAAAGCATCGACACCAAGGTCGTATATGGTTGATACTCCAGTTGGGACTTTACGTCGAAACAGGTTCCATCTACGAAAAGGATATGCAGTGCAATATCCAGCTGACCCATCGACGCCGACCTTTTCGGGAGAGGAACTGGTTGAAAATGAAAAGACCCCAGTTGTGGGTTATCCCTCTAACGACTCAGAAGACGGCCAGATAAGAACCCGGAGTGGACGAATTGTTAAACCTGTGGATCGCCTTCGTTATTAATTATATTATGCATTTAAAGTTTGTAATGTATATATATATTTCAAATCTTAAAAAGGGGGATGTGCTGAGAACATGGACGAGAACCTCTACGTATGTTTTCCCACGTGACGCAGCGGAGCGTGACCTTGGCTGCACGGGAGAGTCAGTTGTTGTTTGGCTCTCTGTATAGATGGACATTAAAACAAATAGTATTTTAATTAAAACATTTTAAAAACACACAGTTTGGAACGGGACGTTTCACAAGAGTGACATCCATGGCGCCAATTTATAATTGTAACGAATAGTATTTGAATTAAAACGTTTTTAAAATACACTGCGTGACATTGAAATTGGAACACCAAGAAATAGTGGCCAGAAAATTATGCAAATTTCAGGGTAGACGCGCCTAACCGAGTTATGCAAATGATGTAAAATGCGCAGCTCTCGTGCGCACATGGAGTAAGATATAAGGGAAGGAACTTGCAGAAAGGACAGTATTCGTGTCGTTATTTCTTCAAGGAAAATCATTGTAGAAATTTTGTTCTTGTGTCAAAAGACACGTGTAATAACAGAGAATGCCAGGTCATCGTAAACGGAGGCAGTTCAAGCAGACAGACGCTTTTACAAGGGGCATGGTGATCGGACTGAAAAGGGCAGGTTGGTCCATACGTCAAATCGCAGCTGATACACACCTTGGTGCGTCCACGGTGCACCGACTGTGGAGAAGATGGTTGGAACAAGGAAATGTGGCAATTTATAGGAATGTCGGTGCAACCAGAGTGACGTCAGCACGTGTGGATCGGCGTATCCTTCGACAAGCAGTGGCGGCCCCACAAGCCACTTGTACCGCCATCCTGCAACATGTGCAAGACACCCTAGATCATTCCATCTCGAACAGAACCATTTCCCGTCGATTGGTTGCTAATGGCTTGCACTCATGCCGTCCGCTAAGAAGACTGCCATTGACCCCACCGAATAGGCGCCAACGTTTGGAATGGTGCCGGGCTAGATCGACATGGATGACGGAATGGCACTGGGTCGTGTTCTCAGATGAGTCGCGTTTCTGCTTGTCCAGTGATAGTCGCCGTGTACGCGTGTGGCGTCGACGTGGAGAAAGGTCTTCCGGCAGCAATTGTGGAACGCCCCACCGTGCGACAACGTGGAATCATGGTTTGGGGCGCAATCGCGTATGATTCCAGGTCACCTTTACTTCGTATTCAGGGCACTATGACGGCCCAACGATACGTTGATGATGTGCTGCGACCGGTGACACTCCCCTACCTTCAGGGGGTACCCAATGCCCTTTTTCAGCAGGATAACGCCCGACCGCACACTGCTCGCATTAGACAACAAGCTCTGCAAGATGTACAGATGCTTCCCTGGCCACCGTACTCTCCTGATCTCTCACCAATCGAGCACGTCTGGGACATCATTGGACGCCGTTTGCATGCCTTGCCACAGCCGCGTTCAGAAGACGAACTGTGGCAAATGGTTGAGAGGGAATGGAGAGCCATCCCTCAGAACGCCATCCGTACTCTGATTGACTCTCTACCTAGACGTGTTGCTGCGTGCATCGCCGTCCGCGGTGGTCCTACTTGCTATTAAGCCGACGCCGTTCTCGCTCTGTATTATGGCTATCATTTTGAAATAAAGATCACTTATTGTTCGTCCCTGTCTCTCTCTGTCTGCCGAGTTTCATCACTTTCTGGCCACTATTTCTTGGTGTTCCATTTTCAATGTCACGCAGTGTATATACGCACTCGGGTAAAACCCGGGCGTTGCCCGGGCCATTCGTCTAGTATATATATATATATATGTCGTAGCTGCCGTGGTCGAATGGAAGGGCGCAAGAGTTGTGTATGTACGCGTCAAAAAAGAACTTGTTCGACACTCGTGAGCACGCGCCACGCGGCGGAGGCGTGGCCTTCCCCCGCGCGCGCTGGCTCCCAGATTTATTTTGTACAGATTTATACATGGGTGAATTTGTATTTACATTTTAAAATATAATTATGGCGGAAATAAATTATATCTCTTGGGCATTAATTATACAAATTATGACAGATGGAACCTGTGTGGGATAAATAAATTTAAAATGATTTTAAAATTATTTAGTTGAGATTGGGAGGCAATTTTTCTAAATTGAATTCTGATATTATGTACAAAATTGGAAATTTGTGTGATATTATACTAAAATATATACAAGTATGGATTAACACAACATTAAGTTTGATATATAATACAAGGATAATAAAGTTTTAAATGTAGCAGGATACGAACCTGTGTGATGTGGCTACGACTGTGTATCTGTTTGCGAGAATGCTCTGTGCGTGAGAGGATCTCCTGCGCTGGAGTGTTGGTGGATTGATTATGGGCTAAGCAGTCTCCTATGAACCGTACTCTCCATAGGGAACGTAAGAAGAGGGGTGTAAAAAGGTGCCCAGGGATCATAAGGAATGAATGTTTGATATGGCAGGATACGTTTGAGGAATGAAGACTTGGTCGTGGCGAACAATTTGGTAGGATGATCCAAATTGGGTCACTGGAGTCCTCGGAAGGTTTCTCGTTTGGGATGGAGAGAAAAGGGGAAGGTTGTCATGTCAATGAAGTAGCGCAAGGAGAATATCTCTTGATGTTGGTGTGTGAACATAATGGTTTATTGCAAATTGTCAGAGGGCAACGTACTGAATTCTGTGACGTACATCCTGAACGGATCGTTTCAAGATGGGTCTGTGATTATCAGTAATCCTGCTGACTTCTTAAAAGTAAATAAATTTGGGAAAAAAATCAGTTCGGGGTGGTCAATGGGCAACGCAAGTGGTGTTATTCTAATTCAAAATAGGAATTATATATAGGAATTCCCTGACGTTAGGATCTTATGGGGAATCATCAATCTTACTGTCGTGGTCACCATTCTTTTCTGAGTGATTAATGAAGTCCTTTAAGGTGTTCCAAAGGACTATTGAAAGCTCTTCAAGACAATGAATCAAGATTGATTGAATTTGTCTTAATCGGGACGACGGCAATAAATAAATCAGCAGATGTATAATCGTCATGGAGACGTTTGGGTTAATAAAAGCCATTGTAAGGAGGGATAGAAAAAATATTGGGAATTGTTTAATTCTATTAAAATATTTAACTATGGGCAACAGTACTAACGTACCTTTGATTATGACTGACCTATTTTCCAATTTCGTATTATCACAGTTAATAAGGGGAGCACTGAATTGAGGGCTAATTTGCGGAGTATGATTACGTGTTGGTGAGGATGGGAGCATTATCTTCGTTGTAGGGGATGGTTCTAATCGGATAGTAATCTTTGGGATGGTGTCAGGAGTAGAAATGTATCTGGCTGTTAATGTTGGTTCGACATTATCTAAGAAAATATCGGGGTTCATGTGATTAAATGGGTTACTTAATGTAGATGCATAATTCTTATAATCATCATGAAATATTTCAGGTGGGAAATGATTGTAAATAAAATATGATTTTGGCTTGCTATTGTTGTTCGTTGAGTGAGGTGTGAAGATGTACTTAGTGTCTTCGGAATAATGTTTCAATTTGTTTACGTGAATAATTTCTGTTTCTAAGTTTTGAGCTTGATTAGGTCTATTGATTTTAACTGTATAGGGGGATATCACCTCAATTATCTCATATGGTCCACTGAAGTAAGGCACTAATTTGCCCGTATTGGGGTGTTGGTAAATTTTGGTAAGGACTAGATCGCCTACTTCAAAGTCGGGGGACCTGTGATTTTTATCAAATCTGATCTTATCTATCTTATGACGTTCTTTCGTTCTTTGTAACGCTAGGCGTCTGGATTCAGTGACTGATGGATAAGGATCTAGATGTTGTGACAGTTCTTTCGGTAGGGAACCGTCCATAAGGTATGATGGGGGAAATCCCGTGACGGAATGAGGGGTATCGTTATATGCCTTAACTACTTTGGATTGGAGCATAGTCCAACTAGCTCTAGGATGTTGAAGATGGAGGAGCCTAAGTTTTCCGGTCAGGGTTGCGTTCAAACGCTCGGATAAAACGTTTGCTTGTGGATGGTTGCTTGTAGTGAGCATTGGTTGGATGTTATGGGAGATTAGAAATCTCCTAAACCTCGGTGATGTGAAGGCAGGGGCTCTATCTGTAAGGAGACGCTTCGGACAACCACTTTGTAGCACCTTTTTTATTACTTGTATATATGTGGTCGTACTGGTGGAACGAGATGGAAATGTCCATGCGAATCGAGTCGCGTGGTCTACTACTACATGCAGGTAATTTTTTGCACTTCCATATCTAGCAAACCCGGCTATAGTGTCCATAGAGACCAGATCGAATGGCAGTGGGGATTCTGGCAATTCGCCCTACTCTCCATACTTCGGTCCTTTTGGGGTTTTGCTCATTTGACAGATGTTACAATTCTTAACGAAGGCACGAATGTCTATCGACATTCCGCTCCAAAAGTATTGGGCGGAGATGATCCTAGTTAATTGAGAAATTCCTGGATGGTTGAATTTCTGGTGGGCTTCTCTAAGTATGGTGGGTCGTAAGGATGGTGGAACGACTATTTTGCTCACACCACGTCTGGTGGCGGTAGTCAGGCCTGAGGTTTGGTGAACATACTTGGAATTATCCCGAAGCTCGCTTTGGTACACTTTTAATTGCGTGGCGTCAAGAAGACCACAAAACGGATTTCGGGATAAAAGGTCAGCCTCTAGTTGTTTGGTGCCTTTGGTGTACTTCACCTGATAGTCGTAGACTGACAATCTCAAACTCCATCGAAAGAGTCTTCCTGTCGGATTTTTGATGTTTTTCAGCCACTGTAAGGCGCAATGATCGGTGAAAATAGTAAAACCATTTCCCGCCAGATAGACCTTGAAACGATCTACTGTTTCAATTATGGCCAGACACTCTAATTCTGTGATGGTATAATTGCGCTCGTATTTGCGCAGTGTGCGACTATAATATTGTACTGGATATGAGTTTCCATCTGGAGAGAGAGAGATGGAGCTGCTTCAGTACTCCTCCTATCCCTTGCAAAGATGCATCAGAGTACACTTGACAGGGCAAGTCTGGTTTATAAAGATGTAGAATGGGACCTGATGAAAGTAGTTGTTTGAGTTTGTCAAACGCCTTTTGACAGTCTGACGTCCATTCCCATTTAACGTTCCTTTTCAAAAGTTGGTTTAGAGAATTTCTAATGCGCGCATAATCTGGAATGAATTTATTGTAAACATTAATGGCGCCTAGGAATGATTGCAAGGTTTTTACGTTAGTAGGGGGTTTTATGGCATTAATTACATCTATGTTCCTAACAAGTGGAGTGCAAGTACCTGAACTAATCTTATATCCCAGGTAGTCAATAGATGTCCTGAAAAACTGGCATTTATTAAGATTTAATTTTATATTTTCTAATTTACAAAAATGAAAAAATTCCTGTAAGTGTCCTAAGTGTTCCTCTAAACTGAATGGATTATGAAGTCATCAAAATAATGATTAGTAAATGTTAATTTGTGCTTCTGTATCAATTGATTTAACTGCCTTTCGAATATTTGAGGACTTAATTTGAGACCAAATGGAAGTCTATTAAAATGGTATTGCCCCAGGTGGGTTACAAATGAAAGTAGGGGCCTAGATTCTGGATGAATCGGAATTTGCCGGAAGGCGGAGGTTATATCTATGGTGGAAAAGTATTTAGAATTAGATAATTGATCTAGTACTGTTTCTATTAGTGGTATGGGATAATTATCTACAGACATTAATTCGTTAAGTTTTCTAAAATCTACACAAAAACGTTTCGAGCCATCCCTTTTTCTGGCAAGTGTTACGGGAGCGGCATATGGGCTATTCGATGGTTCTATTATTTCATTTTCTAACATTTTCTCTATTTGATATTTTATTTCAGGGTAATCGCTATATGGTATTCTATATGGTCTTAGTGTTATAATCTTATCACTGTTAGGTATAATTTTAACCGGATCGATATTTAAAGCAGGTACTGAGAACTTATCGATAGGAAACAAATCAATATTTTCTCTAATAAGATTTTTACATTCATTTATTAGATGAGGATGTGCAGCTATATAATTTTCTATATTTGTGGTACTATTAAGGTTGTCATGAAGAAAATATTGAGTGGTGTGGGGCATGGTATGGTTATTAGGGTCGGGTTGAATTATAAAGTTTTTTAATGATGGCGTAAAATAATCCTTAAAACAGTATTGTGACTGTGCTAACATGGTATTATCCTGATATATTCTCTTTGAAAAGAAATCAATAGTTAATCGGAATATCTTTAATGAGTTTAAAGAAAAAATGCCAAATGGTAGATCATTATCTATTATATAAAATAACAAGTGTTCTTTAATGGATCCTACAGTAACCAAAATAAATGCAAATCCCACAGGTTGGATATTATGAGACAATGTCCTAATAGTAACATCATAATTTAAAAGTGACATTTTAGTTCTTAATGTTTTGAATTGCTTCAAACAAATAATATTAATATTAGCGCCAGTATCTATTAGAAATGAACATAAATGGTTGGCTAGTAGCAACTTGAGAGTCAGGGTACTTACGCCGTTAATGGCGTGTGGGTTGTACTTCTGGTTACTTGGTAGTGCTGTCTCTTGGGTCACGAAAATACCGCGGCGGTGTCGGTAGTCGAGGATGATCGGCACGCTGTCCAAGCAAGGTGGACCGTTGTGGGCACTGATTGTTCCAGTGGGGCCCTTGGCAGTGCTTGCATGGTGTAGGCGGAGTGGAGGGAGATCCTTCTGGTCGCTTCTGGGATGAGCGCCTTAATGAATTGTTTGCTTGTATACCGGATTGGCGCGGAGATGGGCTTTCTGTGGGAAAGGAAATGCCGGGACGACTCGGGTCTCCGCCGATACCATAGATTCTCCTGGCCAGAGTGAGCCATTCCGACGGGCTGCTGGGTGTTGCAATCAGTAGGAGATTTCGACTGTAGGAGGGCATTCCTTGAGTGAGAGCATTGACCATTTCCTTGCGATCGATGTTGAGCTGCGTACCTATGCGTACCTTCTGTAAATAGTATTCTTGTGAGCCTTGAGGCCCGCAGCGTAGTTGATAGAACTCTTGGTGTGTCGGAGTCTCGGGTGGGGGGTACAGATCCTCAAGGACTTGTTTGATCCTCCAGTAGGGTTCATAGAGGTAGTCCATGGATTGGAGTGTTCTCCGTGGCTCTCCTTCTAGCGCTGCCACTACCATGCGGCTTTGTTCGTCGCAGCTGCTGTTTTGGAATTCCGGGGACCTCTCCAGCTCCCTTAAGAATGATTCCGCGGAACTTGAACCGTCAAATCTGGCTGCGGCGGCGGGCGCGTCCCGCCCAAGTCTTTTCATCATCGCTGTTAGTGCATCAATTACTGACTTATTCTCTTGAGCTAATTCGGCCTCTTTCTGGCCTGCTTGTCTCTTTGCCTTGCTCATTCTCTTGAGGTTCATAATCCTGTCGACTCTTATCTGTCGTAGCTGCCGTGGTCGAATGGAAGGGCGCAAGCGTTGTGTATGTACGCGTCAAAAAAGAACTTGTTCGACACTCGTGAGCACGCGCCACGCGGCGGAGGCGTGGCCTTCCCCCGCGCGCGCTGGCTCCCAGATTTATTTTGTACAGATTTATACATGGGTGAATTTGTATTTACATTTTAAAATATAATTATGGCGGAAATAAATTATATCTCTTGGGCATTAATTATACAAATTATGACATATATATATATATAATTATCTTTTTACATAGTACAGAGTTTGTACTTTGCATGTATTGACAAGATGTCAATAAAATTATTTTGTCATTGTCTATTTGTTTCTTTTTCTATCTGCCGCCATCTTTGTTTAACAATCTTCTGCTTGTTATATATCTCTACTGGAAGCTTTTGTTATCACTGGAGTTTCTTCTGTTGCCATTTGTGATCAGTGATTGTGTAGCTGACAATATCGAACGATTCTGAAAAATAGAATTCCTTCCTTCATTAGTTTCCTGTTGATTATTTTATATTTGAAAAAGAGAGAAGAATGTCTGAATACCAGGAGAGTTCAACCTTGAGATATTGGGATATTTCACATATAACCTCGGGGATATTGGGATATTCCATTCTAGGGATATTGGGATATTCCATCTTTTTGGGATATAGGGATATTCCCCAGCCTTGGGATACTCCTTCCTTGGAATATATAATTTTTTTTTACTTTGCTTAGAATTTTTAATGAAACTGATTCCAATAATTATTAATCAAACATTATATTTATTGATTTACAAGAGAGAGAACAAAATATAAAAGGGAAACTAATATTGAACAAAGGAACTTTTTTTTTCTTTCTGTTTCGGTTAGCGCCTATTTTCCTGTGAGCTTACACACACTCTGTGGTAGCAATTAATTAATATATATACAACAATTATTCCTTCTTTGGGATATCGGAATATCTCATTCTTGGGATATTGGTATATTCCATTTTTTTTATATTGGGATATTCCATCATTAGTATAACAGGATATTCATTCCTTGGGATATTGGGATATTTCATCCTTGGGATATTCCATTCTAGGGATATTGGGATATTCCAACTTTGGGATATAGGGATATTCCAACTTTGGGATATAGGGATATTCCCCAGCCTTGGGATACTCCTTCCTTGGAATATAGAGTTATTCCCTCCTTGGGATATTTCATCCTTGGGATATCGGAATATTTGATTCTTGGGATACTGAATCCTTAGGATATTGGGATATTTTATCCTTGGGATATATATGGATATTTCATTTTTTGTATATTGGGATATTTCATCTTTGGGATATTCTATCCTTGGGATATTGACATATTGCATCCTTGGGATATTCCATCTTTGGGATCGTGTGATGGTCCATCCTTGGGATACTGGACTATTCCATATTTGGGATAATTCAGGATAAATCATCCTTTGGATATTTGGGATATTTTTAATCTCTGGATATTTCATTCTTTAGGATATTGGGATATTCCATCCTTGGTATACTCCATCTTGGGATATTTCATCCTTGGGATATATACGGATATTTCATTCTTTGTATATTGGGATATTTCATCTTTGGGATATTCCATCCTTGGGATATTGGCATATTGCATCTTTGGGATATTCCATCTTTGGGATATTTTTAATCTCTGGATATTTCATTCTTTAGGATATTGGGATATTCCATTCTTGGTATATTGGGATATTCCATCCTTAGTATACTCCATCTTGGAATATTGGGATATTTTATCCTTGGGGCATATCGGGGTATTTCATCCTTTGGATATAAGGATATTCCATCATTAGTATAACAGGATATTCATTCCTTGGGATATTCAATTCTTGGGATATTGGGATGTTCCATTCCTGAGATATTGGGACATTCCATCCTTGGGATATTGGGATGTTCCATCCTTGGGATATTGGGATAGTCCATTCTTGGAATATTGGGATATTCCATTCATGAGATAATGGGATATTCCATTCTTGGGATATTGGGATATTTTATCCTAGGGATATTGGGATATTCCATTCTTGGGATATTGGGATATTCCATTCTTGGGATAACAGGATATTCATTCCTTGGGATATCAGTATAGTCCAAATTTACTCTCCGAAAGGATTTATCCTATATACACTGCGTGACATTGAAAATGGAACACCAAGAAATAGTGGCCAGAAAGTGATGAAACTCGGCAGACAGAGAGAGACAGTGACGAACAATAAGTGATCTTTATTTCAAAATGATAGTCATAATACAGAGCGAGAACGGCGTCGGCTTAGTAGCAAGTAGGACCACCGCGGACGGCGATGCACGCAGCAACACGTCTAGGTAGAGAGTCAATCAGAGTACGGATGGCGTCCTGAGGGATGGCTCTCCATTCCCTCTCAACCATTTGCCACAGTTCGTCTTCTGAACGCGGCTGTGGCAAGGCATGCAAACGGCGTCCAATGATGTCCCAGACGTGCTCGATTGGTGAGAGATCAGGAGGGTACGGTGTCCAGGGAAGCATCTGTACATCTTGCAGAGCTTGTTGGCTAATGCGAGCAGTGTGCGGTCGGGCGTTATCCTGCTGATAAAGGGCATTGGGTACCCCCTGAAGGTAGGGGAGTGTCACCGGTCGCAGCACATCATCAACGTATCGTTGGGCCGTCATAGTGCCCTGAATACGAAGTAAAGGTGACCTGGAATCATACGCGATTGCGCCCCAAACCATGATTCCACGTTGTCGCACGGTGGGGCGTTCCACAATTGCTGCCGGATTGGACCTTTCTCCACGTCGACGCCACACGCGTACACGGCGACTATCACTGGAAAAGCAGAAAGGCGACTCATCTGAGAACACGACCCTGTGCCATTCCGTCATCCACGTCGATCTAGCCCGGCACCATTCCAAACGTTGGCGCCTATTCGGTGGGGTCAATGGCAGTCTTCTTAGCGGACGGCATGAGTGCAAGCCATTAGCAACCAATCGACGGGAAATGGTTCTGGTCAAGATGGAATGATCTAGGGTGTCTTGCATATGTTGCAGGATGGCGGTACTAGTGGCTTGTGGGGCCGCCACTGCTTGTCGAAGGATACGCCGATCCACACGTGCTGACGTCACTCTGGTTGCACCGGCATTCCTATAAATTGCCACATTTCCTTGTTCCAACCATCTTCTCCACAGTCGGTGCACCGTGGACGCACCAAGGTGTGTATCAGCTGCGATTTGACGTATGGACCAACCTGCCCTTTTCAGTCCGATCACCATGCCCCTCGTAAAAGCGTCTGTCTGCTTGAACTGCCTCCGTTTACGATGACCTGGCATTCTCTGTTATTACACGTGTCTTTTGACACAAGAACACAATTTCTACAATGATTTTCCTTGAAGAAATAACGACACGAATACTGTCCTTTCTGAAAGTTCCTTCCCTTATATCTTATTCCATGTGCGCACGAGAGCTGCGCATTTTACATCATTTGCATAACTCGGTTAGGCGCGTCTACCCTGAAATTTGCATAATTTTCTGGCCACTATTTCTTGGTGTTTCATTTTCAATGTCACGCAGTGTATATATATGAAATAGTTTGAGATCCTGTTGACTCTTGTAGAATCCTGTCGACTCATGTAATAAGATGAGAATTCCAGTAGCTTTTGTAGAGATCCTGTCGACTACTGAAATAATGTTGAAGTCCTGGTAGCTCTTGTTGTACTGTGTTGACCAAGAGGAACAGTCAGGATGTAGAGTTTTCCAGTACCTCTCTGCACCTTGGAAGACCTTTAAAAGTTCTCACAAAATACAGGCAGTCGTGGTCGAGGCAGAGTGGAAAAGCTTGGGGATATCCATACACAAAAAAACGAAGACACAGTTGCACTAAGAAAGTTCCGTTAACAGATAAAAGCTGAGCTAGGAGCGAAAAGATGGAGATAGACGAGTTCTTCCTAACTACATGTTGGATGAGATCGACATAACATACGACCGACGCGGCTTGCACTAAGGGTGAACTAAACTAAACTGAACTGAGCTGTCAAGCCACTGTCAGGTGATGTATTTATAGGTTAAAGACGGGGGGGGGGGGGACCTTATGTGACAGGGGCGTTTGAGAAAGGGCGCCTTTACCTGTCCAGGTGTGAGAGGGGTCTCTGCATTCCACCACATGTGACAGTGTGGGTGGCCTGTCGTGGGAATTGTGAATCTACCTGATTTATGACTTCCATATTTAGACTCTGTTGTTTTGGCAATACTATGCTCGATCTCTGCTTTAGCTCAACTTTTAAATCTATTACAGATTTTATTTATTTATCCACTTTGTACAAATAACGTTACATAGGTGATGCAATGACACAGATTAATCATGCGCATAATTATTTATAGATGTGTTTCTATATACAACATGGCAATCTTATTACAAGTTATATAGACAGTATGGGGTTGTTGGTTTAAATTACCATAGATGGGCCCCGGGAGTGAAAGGGTTTATCCGGGTTTAGGCGGGTAAAGCCTCTCTAACACAGGTAAGTAATTAAAACTTCTTTTAATTAATTTAAACTGTGAGGGTTAAAAAGGCTATAACAAGATGATATTTGTTGGATATATAAAAGTGAAATAAAAATGACATTTTGTTTGATTAACAAAAAAGATGATTAAAATAAAATGATGACATAAAAATTCACATTTTAAGAGAATATTGGTGGGCGTTGGACAGGGTTAGTAGTTAAAGAATAAGCAATTGTGAGATTTACACATGCACTCAAATACTTAGGTCCAGGTGCAAAGCGAGGATATGGACTTGAGCGTCTTCCTAGGCAATGTTTCACCTGTGATCCTGTATAGGGTAACAGTGCTTTGTCACAATTGTAGTGTTATTGGGTTGAAAAGTTGTTGAAGAATATGTAATTGTTAGAAGTGCCCATGTAAACCAAATACTCAGATCCAGGTGCAAAGCGAGGATATAGACTTGAGCTGTCTTCCTTGGCAATGTTTCACTTGCGATCCTATATAAGGGTTACAGTGTTTTGTCACAATTTTAGGATTATTGGGTTAAAAGTTGTTGAAGAAAAGTTGCTTATTAATATGATTGAGAAAGGAGTGAAATAGAGCCATGCGATAAGTAGAATTGTAGCGACAGTAGGTGATCTGACTTGACTCGAAATCAAAGGTTGAATGTGGTCCGCTAGAGCTGAAAAAAAAAGTTGAAAGTTGAAAAAAGTGAACGCTTTGTGTATGCGTTGGTGATTTGCTCTGCGGATGAAATGAAATAAACTCTTGAAGCTTGTTCAGACCAGAAGTATGGATTTGTAAGTCTGGGGAACTGTGTTCAAGGCGTTTGTTGAATTACGAAATCAAAAAATAAATTGTCAAGCAGTGCTGTCGTTTTTCTACATTGACGTGACGCAAGGACTGAAAAGATAGTGATGAAAAGTATAGGGAATTGGTTAAAGAATATGATTGTTGAAAACGATTGTTGTAGATGCCCGATAGTGGATGATAAACTTTGTCAGATAATAAAGGTATTTAAACAAATAAAATATAGTGAATAGAAATATAGAAATATGATTGCGGGTACAAAAAGTGTAAGTGGACAAAATTAAACCTGTAATATATAAAATATATAATAAATAATAAAATAAAATAATTTTTGAAACCATTAGATGTTTTACAATACTAAAATAATATCATGAAAAATAAAAGTAAATTTGATTAAAGTTTTTTTTTTTTTTTTTTTTCAACGTTGGATTAAAAATTTGTTTATATAATTGAAAGGTAAAAATAAAAATAATTATTCAAGATTTTATACAAATAACAATATAATTAAATATTATTATAATGATTAGATAAATGTTAAGTAGTGGGAAATTGAACAATATTGTCTCTTTTGAAGAAAAGTTGTTGTGTGTAGATCATATCCCATTGGTAAACATTGGTGTTTTTATGACTCTCTGAAACTGGGAATATGTGAAATGATCCCTTCGTTTGTCCACAAGGCTGGTATGTAGAGAATGATTTCTCTTTCGCGTTATAAAGTCTATATAAGACTTAACCAAATTGTTTTAATTGGTGTTATCAATTTAACATGTAAAATGTTTAATGTATGTTGTGTTGTGATATCTCGTTGGTGAGATTTGTGAGATTCTCGAGGAAATCTAAATGAGTAGTGTGACACATGTGTTCAAAATGGCGTCATGAAGCTAGCGGTCAAGAAGATCTGCCTTGAGGGGGAAGAGAGGGCATGTCCAAAGATATTCTCAAAAGATAGTAGTGACCAAGGGAGTGGCGTCAAAAAGGGCGTCCACTTCCTTTTTTTTTTTTCACGGAAATTCTATTTTTGGGGTGGTCACACATGTGGGATGGCTTGCTATGTTTGAGATTTACTCGAAACTGACTTTCTCTCTTTTGTTGAGTTGGCAATTTACTGTTATAATTGAAAGATATGATTTTCACGGTGTTTTGTAGTTGTTGTGTTTCGAATTTAGTTTAGACTTAGAAAAAATGTTATTAGGTGATGTCAGGTTTAGATGTGTGGTGAAAGTTCGACTTTCAACGTGGACACGCTTTGAGTTGAGATGTGGTGTCACAGGCGTGAAGGCGTCTTTGGCCTGAAAAGTGAAAAAGTTTTGTGGTGTGTGGCACTGTGACACGAAGTGAGAAATGTGAATAAAAAGGTGTCACGTGAAGTCTTAGTTTGGCACAAAATCTAACCTGTTTCACCATGAATAACAATATTAATAAAGTCATGGGTGGTTGTTGTATGAAACACATCGAGAGAATATTTGACTGTTAGTGGATTTGGCAAGTTTAATGTGAAATTATTTTATTGTGGCGACGATATAGAGTTAAGTGGAGGCTTGTGTGGCTCAAGATTTGGATTTGTGTGTTAAGTCGCGCACTAAAAATGGTTGCCAATTGTATAAAGTGATGTGTGAGTGTTGTATCATTTGTTGAGAGAGATTTATTGATGCTTAATTATGCATGTAAAAGTAGAGACGAGGGAGTGTATCTAAGTTAGAATAAAATGTTGTTAATAAGTTTGGTAGGTTGTGACCTAATTTAGCTACTGGCGATGAAGTGGAGGGAATCTTTATTTTCAACTTGTTTTGGGAAAGATAGTTGTTTTCCCTAGTGGTGTTTTTGAAGATATTGTATCTTCCGATTTTTGCAATTAAAAAAAAAATGTGTTTCACCTACGTTAATTTATATTTAAAAATTGATATTTTTGATCGTTGATTATGGTAGCGTAAAGATGTTCCTTGTAAAAAGGCAATGTCGTGAGAGTTACAAATAATTTGAATTGGGCGCTTACTTGAAATGGTGAACATTACCAAATTTTAAGAATTGATAAAGATATTGGTCTTTTGGTATAAAGATAACTAATAAGTAAAACAAAAATAAGTTTAGTATTATGATGAATGAGAGATTTTAAGAAATAATAATAGTGATTTTTTTTTTTCAAGTTGTAGATTTGGATAATATTATTATAGGTGAATTTAAGAACGACATGTAAGATTGGCAAATTTGTAAAAATGCGTGATGGGCGAAATTTTTTTTTAAAAGTAAAATTGAGAGTAATAACTTGAAATTTATAATCTGATTAAAAATTAAAATAAATTTGATAAATGAGAGTGTGAGAGTTTTGAAAATTCAATAAAAAATGATATATAAAAAAGGTAAAAATTGATTTTAAATGCTTAAAGTGAAAATATAAATACAAAATTTAGGTTGAATCAAGTTGTGAACTTGAGGATAAAGTTATGTAAGATTTTAAAACTTACAGTTTGGATGAAAGTTCAGTCAGGAAACTTGGTCTTGGCTTGTATTCCTGCTGACGTTGAAGACGCTCCATGTAGAGCTTGTAGACGCTTGTAGCTTCTGTGATGTTGATTGTGGCTTGTTGCCTTGAGCATTGTCTCGACGATGTCAGGTCGAAGGTGTGGAACTTGTCACAGGGTTTGGGTACATCGCTGCTCAGTTTCCATGTCGTGTGGGATTTTCGGCTGTGTCGTTGGGGTGGTCAGCTTGCTCCTGGCGTTGGCGATCGGTTAGCGGGTATGCGGAAGTCCGTTGGGGCGGCGTTTCTTCCGTAAATATCTTGGGGAGAGATTGCTTGGACGTTTCGTTGGAATGGTCGGGCTTGTTCCTCCATCTTCGCTCTTTCTCGCTTCCTATCTGAACAGTCTTCTTACCTCTTCGTTGTGTCATCCTTCGTTTTGGTTATCCTGTCGGCTACTGAAATAAAAGTTGAGATCCTGTTGACTCTTGTAGAATCCTGTCGACTCATGTAATAAGATGAGAATTCCAGTAGCTTTTGTAGAGATCCTGTCGACTACTGAAATAATGTTGAAGTCCTGGTAGCTCTTGTTGTACTGTGTTGACCAAGAGGAATAGTCAGGATGTAGAGTTTTCCAGTACCTCTCTGCACCTTGGAAGACCTTTAAAAGTTCTCACAAAATACAGGCAGTCGTGGTCGAGGCAGAGTGGAAAAGCTTGGGGATATCCATACACAAAAAACGAAGACACAGTTGCACTAAGAAAGTTCCGTTAACAGATAAAAGCTGAGCTAGGAGCGAAAAGATGGAGATAGACGAGTTCTTCCTAACTACATGTTGGATGAGATCGACATAACATACGACCGACGCGGCTTGCACTAAGGGTGAACTAAACTAAACTGAACTGAGCTGTCAAGCCACTCTCAGGTGATTTATTTATAGGTTAAAGACGGGGGGGGGGGACCTTATGTGACAGGGGCGTTTGAGAAAGGGCGCCTTTACCTGTCCAGGTGTGAGAGGGGTCTCTGCATTCCACCACATGTGACAGTGTGGGTGGCCTGTCGTGGGAATTGTGAATCTACCTGATTTATGACTTCCATATTTAGACTCTGTTGTTTTGGCAATACTATGCTCGATCTCTGCTTTAGCTCAACTTTTAAATCTATTACAGATTTTATTTATTTATCCACTTTGTACAAATAACGTTACATAGGTGATGCAATGACACAGATTAATCATGCGCATAATTATTTATAGATGTGTTTCTATATACAACATGGCAATCTTATTACAAGTTATATAGACAGTATGGGGTTGTTGGTTTAAATTACCATATATATATATATTTATTATTTATCAAATCAGACGCGATATCCCCACAAGGGATACTTGCGTCAAGAAACAACACTAAACTTAGTTACTATATTACATAAACAAATCCTATATATATATAGGATATAGAGTTTGTTGATGTTTTGGTTTCCAAGAAGATAAACAAAAGTTAATATCCCATGCCACGCCCGGGTTAGAGAATGGATTAAAGTAGATTATATGGTGTGTCTTGATAACCACTTGACCTATTATTCTTCCATTCCTTTACTGGAATCCTGTGTTCTCTAGTCGTACTGGCTACCCAAGTGTTGATTCTCCGACTTGGTTATCTCGTGTGTCTTCAATAAAGGTCACTCCAACCTTGGGATATCTGCATAGTACAATTTTGGATATCGGGATACTACCAAATTTAGGGATATCGGAATTGTATAACCTTGGGGTAGTTCAAATTTGGGATACCAGGATATTCCAACCTTGGGGTATCCGGATATTCCAACTTTGGGAAATCGGATATAGTCCAACCTTGTGAAATGGGGATATTCCAACCTTGGGATCCCGGGATAATCCATCCTTGAGAAATCGGGGTAGCTCAAACTTGGGATTTCGGGATAGTCCGAACTTGGGATATCGGGATAATACATACAACCTGAGGATACCGGGATTTTCAAACCTTGGGATATCGGGATAATTCATCTCCATGATTCCGGGCTATGCGGGCGGATCCTAACGAGCCCCCAGCAACAGCAATCTGCTATCACCACCGCGATAAGCCAGATTAGAAGGCTCCCGCTGCATCCTAGTGACATTCCTGTGACGTCAAACCATGGACTGAAGCCATGTTCTGGTGGAGATAATAGGACGTGTGGAGGTATTCAATTGTCTGACGTATACTGAGCGATGTATTGTGATCTTGTACCTGTGAGTGCTTGGTGCTTCAAGGTTGTGACAGAGGCTGGAGTGGAGATGGTGACAGTTCTGTAGTGATCTCTCACGTCATTGGACTAATGTGACCATGTTTGTATATAAAAAGGATTGAAACGGGATCCTTTTTTATATAAATATTATATAACGATAAAAAAATAAAAGATGCCTTCTCCAATGCAAATCATAATACCTGTAAATACCTGTCCATATAACGACTCATAACTACCATATCTAACACTTAAACCCTCCTTGAAACAAGTAATTATAAACAAACACTTAATCAAACATCTTATAAAACATATTCAGGGGGTAACAGTCCTGACTTCTTTAGCATTGCCCCTCGGCATATCTCCACCTTCCGACTCACATGCTCGTCTCTGAAGACCATGTTTTCGTTTTAGCTACAAGTGTGCCCGGAAAAGTCTCCAACTGTGACTTGTGCGGGTGATAGCAAGAATATTCCGAATTTGAAACGGGATCCTAAAGTCGAGGTGATCGTATGGAGACGTTTAAAGTGTTCTCTGTGTGCTTGTCTGGTGATCTCCTCACATAGCTGTGTAACCCTGTTCCGCTCATATCAACGCTGCAATAAAATCCAGGTATATTGCCACGTGGAAAATTAGGGAAGACAAAAACTTTTTGTCTTGTCTTCGCTTCCGGGATAATTGTCCAATTTTGGGGTATGGACTTCTAGCCCCCTCATCATGGCATCAGACGTGATGTCAGGTGGCAAGGGATCCTAGGATCTGGCGGCAGGAGATGTCTCACAGGGGTGGAGGAAACGTTGGGCAAGCAGGGGAACAGCGCCAGGGTGCAGTGAGGCAGGAGTCTTGATTAGGCCAGGAATCCAGTAGAAGTGGCAGATGGGAGTGGAGGCAGGAGGTCCTAGAAGCCTAGAACTTGAGGGCCCTAGACTTCAGGATGGGGCAGCTTGAGACTCTCGCCTCGTGCTTGTCAGGCAGGCCCTTGGCGCAGCAGTTGGCACACTTGGAGGTGCGCTGGTTGGCTAGGGATGGACAGGCGCGGCCTTCATGGCCTTCTTCACCGCAGTGGAAGCACTTAGGAGCTCTGGTGCATTGGGCAGAGTTGTGGCCGAAGCCACAAGAGCGGAAGCAGACACGGGCGCGGATGGACTCCTCGAAGTTGAGGACTACTCCATCCACCACGATCCTCCCGCGAACGCCCAGGGCTCTGAAGGTCTTGAGGTTCACCTCGATGAAGGCGGTGCAGGTCCTATTTCTGGGTGCAGAACGGTGCGCCATGCGCGCCACCTTGTCCCCAGGAAGTTGTCTGACAGCAGGAGTTTCCAGGAAGGTCTCCTCAATGGTGGAATTGGAAGTTTCCTCGTCCATTTTGAAGAGGCAGATGCGCGGCAAGATCTCCTTCTGCTGGCGGACCTTCATTCCATACAACTTGCTAGCTAGGGAGGGAGGTTGTCACCTCAGGGATGGTGTCAGGGTTCCTGGAATGGAGGACCAGCTTCCCCTTGGTGCGCAGGGAGGCCCAAACGCCTTGGGGGAGAGAGTGGGCAGCACGGACAGCTTTGGGCATCTCCCTTGGGTCAGCCTGTGGGTTATCAGAGATGACCACTGTGTGGGCCGCCGATTTTTCTCCATGGAGGGTCACTCGGGCGGCCGCAGGCTTGGAGACGCGGGAAGGCGCAGGCTTTGAAGGACCTTGAAGATTTGTCCTCTTTGCAGGCGGGTTGGGAGCCTCAGGCTGCTTCCTTTTAGTTGGAGCAGAAGCAGGCAACGTGGAGGCAGGCTTCTTGGCAGGGAGTGAAGCAGGAGCAGGGGTGGCGGGCTTGATTGGGTCAGTCTGGGAGCTGGAGTCCTTGCAGGAAGGAGCAGGGCAGGTTTGAGTGCTGCGGCAGGCAGTCTGGGGCTTGTTGTCCTCCATAACTTTGTCCAGCTCCGCGAAGGCATCGAGGGTGCCAGAGAGGTTCTCCACTTCAGCAAGGAGGGTCTTGATCAGCTCAGTCCGCATGGCGATGAAGCTGATTAGGTCTTCATGCAGGGTCTTCAGGGAGGGATGGCCAATGGAGCGCAGGATGTGGTGGTTGCGGGAGATCACCATTTCGTCCTCCTTCTCCAGGGCAGTGACGTCCACGATGGGCTTGAGTACTTTCTTCCGCTTCTTCTTGGCTAGATCCATGGCTAGAGCAAGGGAGCAGAAATTTGACGAGGTAGAGAGCTAGCTGGCAACTCCTCAAAACCCGAGAGAGAACAGTAAGACAAAAACTTCCGGAGGAGACAACAATTTATTTCAGGCAAGGACAAACTATGAATGGTAAACAAAAAATAAGTCACGATGGAAATTTACAGAGTGGCAAAATATAATCATAAAAAAGTGACCACTCTAATAATAAAAATAATAAAATAAATAAATAATTTGTTACAATATATGCCTTTTTATTTAAAGATTTATTTATGGATTGCTTTATTTTCATATTTCGTGGATGGCTTTTCTTGATAAACCAAAATATTGGGTTGGCCTAATATAACGGAGCAAGCTAAATAAAGGTTTAGTTTATTTTTGCTCCACTAGATGGCGCTCTGCCATTAAGAAATGCTCATGTGAGCCTGGTCAGGATATGTCTTTTTTGTTTTTAATATTTATAGTTATATAACAGATCGTGTGTTTATTGTTTAGTTCTTCTTTTTTATCATGTCGTGTTTCTCTGTGTTAAGTAACTTTTATTTGATTACCTTTTGCTTGTTTGTGAACTGTACAAAGTTACCTTTGTCCATGAGTGTATACACCCTTGGTTATCTCGTGTGTCTTCAATGAAGTTCACTGTAATATCTTTCAGAGTTATTGTCTCAATCCCGATATACATGCTAAAAGGTACAACTTCCTTAAGTTTTGTCCATGAGTGTATAGACACTTGGTTATCTCGTGTGTCTTCAATAAAGGTCACTGTAATATCTTTGAGAGTTATTGTCTCAATCCTGATATACATGCTAAAAGGTACAACTTCCTTAAGTTTTGTTGTGTTGATAACCTGTCGTCTGCTATCCATCTACTAAAAGTTTCTACAGCTGTCAGACCTGTAGAGCGACATTTCGAGAAAGGACCATCATTAACAATCATTAACGGAGTAAAGAATTCGCTGACTCAGATGAAATTCCACGTTGGAATTTACCAACTCTCCGTATCTCCCCGCCCTCCTCTGTTCTAATCTTCTTTCACCCAACCTTCCAGTGACCTTGTCACACACTCGTGGACTTAAGGAAGCTGTACCTTTTAGCATGTATATCATGGTGGGTAGTTAGCGACTGCTTTTACTGTAAGTACACCACATGTCTATACATGGTACAGGCCATGATAATCATGGTGGGTAGTTATATATAGCAACTGTTTTTTACTGTAAGTACACCACATGTCTACACATGGTACAGGCCATGATAATCATGGTGGGTAGTTAGCGACTGTCTTTTACTGTAAGTACACCACATGTCTACACATGGTACAGGCCATGATAATCATGGTGGGTAGTTAGCGACTGTCTTTTACTGTAAGTACACCACATGTCTATATACACTGCGTGACATTGAAAATGGAACACTAAGAAATATTGGCCAGAAAGTGATGAAACTCGGCAGATAGAGAGAGACAGGGACGAACAATAAGTGATCTTTATTTCAAAATGATAGTCATAATACAGAGCGAGAACGGCGTCGGCTTAGTAGCAAGTAGGACCACCGCGGACGGCGATGCACGCAGCAACACGTCTAGGTAGAGAGTCAATCAGAGTACGGATGGCGTCCTGAGGGATGGCTATCCATTCCCTCTCAACCATTTGCCACAGTTCGTCTTCTGAACGCGGCTGTGGCAAGGCATGCAAACGGCGTCCAATGATGTCCCAGACGTGCTCGATTGGTAAGAGATCAGGAGAGTACGGTGGCCATGGAAGCATCTGTACATCTTGCAGAGCTTGTTGGCTAATGCGAGCAGTGTGCGGTCGGGCGTTATCCTGCTGATAAAGGGCATTGGGTACCCCCTGAAGGTAGGGGAGTGTCACCGGTCGCAGCACATCATCAACGTATCGTTGGGCCGTCATAGTGCCCTGAATACGAAGTAAAGGTGACCTGGAATCATACGCGATTGCGCCCCAAACCATGATTCCACGTTGTCGCACGGTGGGGCGTTCCACAATTGCTGCCGGATTGGACCTTTCTCCACGTCGACGCCACACGCGTACACGGCGACTATCACTGTACAAGCAGAAACGCGACTCATCTGAGAACACGACCCTGTGCCATTCCGTCATCCACGTCGATCTAGCCCAGCACCATCCCAAACGTTGGCGCCTATTCGGTGGGGTCAATGGCAGTCTTCTTAGCGGACGGCATGAGTGCAAGCCATTAGCAACCAATCGACGGGAAATTGTTCTGGTCGAGATGGAATGATCTAGGGTGTCTTGCACATGTTGCAGGATGGCGGTACAAGTGGCTTGTGGGGCCGCCACTGCTTGTCGAAGGATACGCCGATCCACACGTGCTGACGTCACTCTGGTTGCACCGACATTCCTATAAATTGCCACATTTCCTTGTTCCAACCATCTTCTCCACAGTCGGTGCACCGTGGACGCACCAAGGTGTGTATCAGCTGCGATTTGACGTATGGACCAACCTGCCCTTTTCAGTCCGATCACCATGCCCCTCGTAAAAGCGTCTGTCTGCTTGAACTGCCTCCGTTTACGATGACCTGGCATTCTCTGTTATTACACGTGTCTTTTGACACAAGAACAAAATTTCTACAATGATTTTCCTTGAAGAAATAACGACACAAATACTGTCCTTTCTGCAAGTTCCTTCCCTTATATCTTACTCCATGTGCGCACGAGAGCTGCGCATTTTACATCATTTGCATAACTCGGTTAGGCGCGTCTACCCTGAAATTTGCATAATTTTCTGGCCACTATTTCTTGGTGTTCCATTTTCAATGTCACGCAGTGTATATATATTAAATTCTAAGATCTATGAATGCCGGCCAGTAACCTCTATCTTAATGATAATCATAAAGTTTGTATTTTCCCCCAACTAGATGGGAAACTAGGAACAACAACAACAGATGAACAAAAATGTTCCCAGTATGATGAAGAAAGGAAGTTCAGAGAGGGGAGATGGAGGTCAGGGGAGGGGGCCCCAATTAAGGGACACCCCAAGTGTTTGGGGGGGAGCTGTCAATATTGTTTGTCTTTTGGTCTATTTTTACATAAGACACCACTCGGCGTTTACCAACCACCATCGAACTCCGCCTTGGCCGATCCCAAGCTCGGATGAAAAAAGAGGAGGGGGAGCAGTAACAAGCTCACTAAACAACCTGGGCTCTCAGCTGGCCATGCTGATAGTACCAGCTGTAAGGTCTCCAGGGATACCGGATGTACTCCATGTTGGCTGTACATGGTGTCTGTTCCTCATGTCATATTGGAGCTAAGTCAGTGGCCTGAGTAGTGCTCCCAGTCTTAATGACAAAGGGGATACAGGATGTACTCCATGTTGGCTGTACATGGTGTCTGTTCCTCATGTCATATTGGAGCTAGGTCAGTGGCCTTGAGTAGTGCTCCCAGTCTTAATGACAAAGGGGATACAGGATGTACTCCATGTTGGCTGTACATGGTGTCTGTTCCTCATGTCATATTGGAGCTAAGTCAGTGGCCTTGAGTAGTGCTCCCAGTCTTAATGACAAAGGGGATACAGGATGTACTCCATGTTGGCTGTACATGGTGTCTGTTCCTCATGTCATATTGGAGCTAAGTCAGTGGCCTTGAGTAGTGCTCCCAGTCTTAATGACAAAGGGGATACAGGATGTACTCCATGTTGGCTGTACATGGTGTCTGTTCCTCATGTCATATTGGAGCTAAGTCAGTGGCCTGAGTAGTGCTCCAAGTCTTAATGACAAAGGCAGACACATTCTACTTCACCCAGTCATGATGGTTGTCAAATCTCATTTTCAAAAGTCTCAAGCTTTACAAGCTTGATACCCTAATATTATTGAGTGGAGATAAGAAAGAATAACCATCATCTGAATCCCTGAATCACCATTTAGAGCAGTAAAGAAAAGTTCTGTGAACAAGCTATGAAGTAATTTTCACCTTCTTTTGCAACAATACCTTTCTGAAATAGAAATCGGTTTAGTTGATGTGTGATATGCTAACCCAGGGGTCGGCAAACCTTTGAGGAGGAAGAGTCCAAAATTACAAATTACAAAATATCAAAGTTTTTAAAGAGCCACAGATTTTCTCTTACCAACAATATATAAATAGTACTCACATAAATAAATATTTACGTATGGAACTATATAAAAAGAGCCGCAGGTTTCTGTCTAAAAAAAAAAAAAAAAATTGACGATCGGCGATATCAAAGACTTTCCACTTTCTTTAGTTATGCCCACGAGTATTTACAAGCTTAGCGTTTTGTGTTACGGGATTCTATATTCCAGCTGTTTTTTCCTCAAATTATTTTATTTTTCAAAGTTTATTTTCTTTCGACTATGTTTTTCCTTCCATTTCTTTTTTAATCTTCATCATTTTGATATTGTATTTACCTCGGTATAAAGTTCCTTTTCAACATTTTCAAGTGGAAGTTGCAAATGATAAGGTACAATTTAGATTAAAGATTATAAACACAAGGTAATAAGACATTGATCATTTAGTACTTTTGTCTGAAGATGGTAACAACACTGTTACTGAAACATCACACACTATTTATTTATTTGGTGTCTTATTACCTTGTGTTTATAATCTACTAGCCGAATGACCCGGGCAACGCCCGTGTTTTACCCGATTGAATGTTTTGATTCAAATACTATTTGTTACAATTATAAATTAGCGCCTTAAATAAATGCATATGTTAGTTAATAACTATAGCCTATGTGCTTTATCTGTCTATGTACTGTTGGCTTCCGTAGGCGTCTCTTACTGGGAAAAAGAAAGAGAGGATTCCATTTGGTTATTAACTAATATATGCATTTATTTAAGGAGCGACCTGCTCCAACACAATAGTTACAAAAACGAAAAAGCGAGTAGGGGGGGGGGGGGGGGGCAAAGGTGGCGTGATCGTAGCCAACCAATAGGAGAGCGACATTCAAAAAAAAAAAAAAAAAGCAAACGGTGACAGAGATGAAAACTGAAGAATTGATTAAGAACGCATGACGCTCGTAACTGTATATAGAATAATCCAAATTGTACCTTATCATTTAATACTTTTGTCTAAAGATGGTAACAACACTGTGTTACTGAAACATCACACACTTTTTATTTATTTGGTAGTGGTTGAAAAATTATTGGGAGTTTTTAATGTTTTTCATGTTTCTTTTATTCTTTGTGGAAATTTAATAAGTTGCTTTCATGGCGTATGACGCAGGAACAAATCAGTGACCTTGTGGGAGGGGAGAGAGACGCTTACCTCCCCCCTGAGGGGTCATTGCCTCTTAGGTAATTTTCTCCCACCACAACAACACAAAGATGACTCATGTCCTTACTGTTTCCTTTTACCCATTTAACTTTTATAGCACACATCCAAAACCTTTTAACAAAACATATAGCCTTATATAGCTCCTTCTTTCTTATCTCCACTCAACAATCATATCAGGGTATCAAGTCTGTAGAGCTTGTTGATGGTGTCTGTGCTGGAGATGAGTCTCTTCTTCTTTCTTATCTCCACTCAACAATCATATCAGGGTATCAAGTCTGTAGAGCTTGTTGATGGTGTCTGTGCTGGGGATGTGTCTCTTCTTCTTTCTTATCTCCACTCAACAATCATATCAGGGTATCAAGTCTGTAGAGCTTGTTGATGGTGTCTGTGCTGGGGATGTGTCTCTTCTTCTTTCTTATCTCCACTCAACAATCATATCAGGGTATCAAGTCTGTAGAGCTTGTTGATGGTGTCTGTGCTGGGGATGTGTCTCTTCTTCTTTCTTATCTCCACTCAACAATCATATCAGGGTATCAAGTCTGTAGAGCTTGTTGATGGTGTCTGTGCTGGGTCTCTTATTTTTTATTATCTCCACTCAACAATCATATCAGGGTATCAAGTCTGTAGAGCTTGTTGATGGTGTCTGTAGTGGGGGGATGAGTCTCTTCTTCTTTCTTATCTCCACTCAACAATCATATCAGGGTATCAAGTCTGTAGAGTTTGTTGATGTATCTGTACCCACCATGATTATCATGGCCTGTACCATGTATAAACATGTGGTGTGCTTACAATAAAAGACAGTCGCTAACTACCCACTATGATTCTCATGGCCTGTACCATGTATAAACATGTGGTGTACTTACAGTAAAAGTAGTTGCTAACTACCCACCATGATAATCATGACATACTAGGGATATGTAACACTACCAAGTTATATAAAATAGAAACACTTATTCTATATGAGTATTACGAAAGGAGAGTCCATGTATTCTATGCAAATCAAAACCCTGGCTGAAGAAAGAATCAATGGCATCAGAAGAAAGGGACAAAAGAAAGAGTTCGTTAGGGAACCAGACGACCAACAAGCAGACGACCCAACTGACAATTCCGACGCCTAGCGGACGAATATGGAATTAATTCTGTTTTGCAGACAATGTCGTAGCCTTCGCTGTAGTGAAACTTGGAGGCCGTTTCTTGTCCATACAGACATGTCAACATGATTGTTTCAATCCCGATATACATGCTAAAAGGTACAACTTCCTTAAGTACTGTCCATAAGTGTATACACACTTGGTTATCTCGTGTGTCTCCAATAAAGGTCACTGTAATATCTTTCAGAGTTATTGTCTCAATCCCGATATACATGCTAAAAGTTAAAACTTCCTTAAGTACTGTCCATAAGTGTATACACACTTGGTTATCTCGTGTGTCTCCAATAAAGGTCACTGTAATATCTTTCAGAGGTATTGTCTCAATCCCGATATACATGCTAAAAGGTTCAACTTCCTTAAGTTTTGTCCATGAGTGTATACACACTTGGTTATCTCGTGTGTCTCCAATAAAGGTCACTGTAATATCTTTCAGAGTTATTGTCTCAATCCCCATATACATGCTAAAAGGTACAACTTCCTTAAGTACTGTCCATAAGTGTATACACACTTGGTTATCTCGTGTGTCTCCAATAAAGGTCACTGTAATATCTTTCAGAGGTATTGTCTCAATCCCGATATACATGCTAAAAGGTTCAACTTCCTTAAGTTTTGTCCATGAGTGTATACACACTTGGTTATCTCGTGTGTCTTCAATAAAGGTCACGGTAATATCTTTCAGAGTTATTGTCTTAATCCCGATATACATGCTAAAAGGTTCAACTTCCTTAAGTTTTGTCCACGAGTGTAAACACACTTGGTTACCTCGTGTGTCTTCAATAAAGGTCACTGTAATATCTTTCAGAGTTATTGTCTCAATTCCGATATACATGTTGAAAGGTACAACTTCCTTAAGTTTTTGTCCATGAGTGTATACACACTTGGTTACCTCGTGTGTCTTCAATAAAGGTCACTGTAATATCTTTCAGAGTTATTGTCTCAATCCCGATATACATGCTGAAAGGTACAACTTCCTTAAGTTTTTGTCCATGAGTGTATATACACTTGGTTACCTCGTGTGTCTTCAATAAAGGTCACTGTAATATCTTTCAGAGTTATTGTCTCAATCCCGATATACATGCTGAAAGGTACAACTTCCTTAAGTTTTGTCCATGAGTGTATGCACACTTGGTTATCTCGTGTGTCTTCAATAAATGTCACTGTAATATCTTTCAGAGTTATTGTCTCAATCCCGATATACATGCTGAAAGGTACAACTTCCTTAAGTTTTGTCCATGAATGTATACACACTTGGTTATCTCGTGTGTCTTCAATAAAGGTCACTGTAATATCTTTCAGAGTTATTGTCTCAATCCCGATATACATGCTGAAAGGTACAACTTCCTTAAGTTTTGTCCATGAGTGTATACACACTTGGTTATCTCGTGTTGTCTTAAATAGAGGTCACTGTAATATCTTTCAGAGTTATTGTCTCAATCCCGATAAACATGCTGAAAGGTACAACTTCCTTAAGTTTTGTCCATGAGTGTATACACACTTGGTTATCTCGTGTGTCTTCAATAAAGGTCACTGTAATACTTTCAGAGTTATTGTCTCAATCCCGATATACATGATGAAAGGTACAACTTCCTTAAGTTTTGTCCATGAGTGTATACACACTTGGTTATCTCGTGTGTCTTCAATAAAGGTCACTGTAATATCTTTCAGAGTTATTGTCTCAATCCCGATATACATGCTGAAAGGTACAACTTCCTTAAGTTTTGTCCATGAGTGTATACACACTTGGTTATCTCGTGTTGTCTTCAATAAAGGTCACTGTAATATCTTTCAGAGTTATTGTCTCAATCCCGATATACATGCTGAAAGGTACAACTTCTTTAAGTTTTGTCCATGAGTGTATACACACTTGGTTTTCTCGTGTGTCTTCAATAAAGGTCACTGCAATATCTTTCAGAGTTATTGTTTCAATCCCGATATACATGCTGTAAGGTACAACCTCCTTAAGTTTTGTCCATGAGTGTATACACACTTGGTTATCTCGTGTGTCTTTAATAAAGGTCACTGTAATATCTTTCAGAGTTATTGTCTCAATCCCGATATACATGCTGAAAGGTACAACTTCCTTAAGTTTTGTCCATGTGTGTATACACACTTGGTTATCAGGTGTGTCTTCAATAAAGGTCACTGTAATATCTTTCAGAGTTATTGTCTCAATCCCGATATACATGCTGAAAGGTACAACTTCCTTAAGTTTTGTCCATGTGTGTATACACACTTGGTTATCAGGTGTGTCTTCAATAAAGGTCACTGTAATATCTTTCAGAGTTATTGTCTCAATCCCGATATACATGCTGAAAGGTACAACTACCTTAAGTACTGTCCATGAGTGTATACACACTTGGTTATCTCGTGTGTCTTCAATAAAGGTCACTGTAATATCTTTCAGAGATATTGTCTCAATCCCGATATACATGCTGAAAGGTACAACTTCCTTAAGTTTTGTCCATGAGTGTATACACACTTGGTTATCTCGTGTTGTCTTCAATAAAGGTCACTGTAATATCTTTCAGAGTTATTGTCTCAATCACGATATACATGCTGAAAGGTACAACTTCCTTAAGTTTTGTCCATGAGTGTATACACACTTGGTTATCTCGTGTGTCTTCAATAAAGGTCACTGTAATATCTTTCAGAGTTATTGTCTCAATCCCGATATACATGCTGAAAGGTACAACTTCCTTAAGTTTTGTCCATGAGTGTAAACACACTTGGTTATCTCGTGTGTCTTCAATAAAGGCCACTGTAATATCTTTCAGAGTTATTGTCTCAATCCCGATATACATGCTGAAAGGTACAACTTCCTTAAGTTTTGTCCATGAGTGTATACACACTTGGTTATCTCGTGTTGTCTTCAATAGAGGTCACTGTAATATCTTTCAGAGTTATTGTCTCAATCCCGATATACATGCTGAAAGGTACAACTTCCTTAAGTTTTGTCCATGAGTGTATACACACTTGGTTATCTCGTGTGTCTTTAATAAAGGTCACTGTAATATCTTTCAGAGTTATTGTCTCAATCCCGATATGCATGCTGAAAGGTACAACTTCCTTAAGTTTTGTCCATGTGTGTATACACACTTGGATATCAGGTGTGTCTTCAATAAAGGTCACTGTAATATCTTTCAGAGTTATTGTCTCAATCCCGATATACATGCTGAAAGGTACAACTTCCTTAAGTTTTGTCCATGTGTGTATACACACTTGGTTATCAGGTGTGTCTTCAATAAAGGTCACTGTAATATCTTTCAGAGTTATTGTCTCAATCCCGATATACATGCTGAAAGGTACAACTTCCTTAAGTTTTGTCCATGAGTGTATACACACTTGGTTATCTCGTGTGTCTTCAATGAAGGTCACTATAATATCTTTCAGAGTTATTGTCTCAATCCCGATATACATGCTGAAAGGTACAAATTCCTTAAGTTTTCTCCATGAGTGTATACACACTTGGTTATCTCGTGTTGTCTTCAATAAAGGTCACTGTAATATCTTTCAGAGTTATTGTCTCAATCCCGATATACATGCTGAAAGGTACAACTTCCTTAAGTTTTGTCCATGAGTGTATACACACTTGGTTATCTCGTGTGTCTTCAATAAAGGTCACTGTAATATCTTTCAGAGTTATTGTCTCAATCCCGATATACATTCTGAAAGGTACAACTTCCTTAAGTTTTGTCCATGAGTGTATACAAACTTGGTTTTTTCGTGTGTCTTCAATAAAGGTCACTGTAATATCTTTCAGAATTATTGTCTCAATCCCGATATACATGCTGAAAGGTACAACTTCCTTAAGTTTTGTTCATTAGTGTATACACACTTGGTTATCTCGTGTGTCTTCAATAAAGGTCACTGCAATATCTTTCAGAGTTATTGTTTCAATCCCGATATACATGCTGTAAGGTACAACCTCCTTAAGTTTTGTCCATGAGTGTATACACACTTGATTATCTCGTGTGTCTTTAATAAAGGTCACTGTAATATCTTTCAGAGTTATTGTCTCAATCCCGATATACATGCTGAAAGGTACAACTTCCTTAAGTTTTGTCCATGTGTGTATACACACTTGGTTATCAGGTGTGTCTTCAATAAAGGTCACTGTAATATCTTTCAGAGTTATTGTCTCAATCCCGATATACATGCTGAAAGGTACAACTACCTTAAGTACTGTCCATGAGTGTATACACACTTGGTTATCTCGTGTGTCTTCAATAAAGGTCACTGTAATATCTTTCAGAGTTATTGTCTCAATCCCGATATACATGCTAAAAGGTACAACTTCCTTAAGTTTTGTCCATGAGTGTATACACACTTGGTTATCTCGTGTGTCTTCAATAAAGGTCACTGTAATATCTTTCAGAGTTATTGTCTCAATCCCGATATACATGCTGAAAGGTACAACTTCCTTAAGTTTTGCCCATGAGTGTATACACACTTGGTTATCTCGTGTGTCTTCAATAAAGGTCAGTGTAATATCTTTCAGAGTTATTGTTTCAATCCCGATATACATGCTGAAAGGTACAACTTCCTTAAGTTTTGTCCATGAGTGTATACACACTTGGTTATCTCGTGTGTCTTCAATAAAGGTCAGTGTAATATCTTTCAGAGTTATTGTCTCAATCCCGATATACATGTTGAAAGGTACAACTTCCTTAAGTTTTGTCCATGAGTGTATACACACTTTGTTATCTCGTGTGTCTTCAATAAAGGTCACTGTAATATCTTTCAGAGTTATTGTCTCAATCCCGATATACATGCTGAAAGGTACAACTTCCTTAAGTTTTGTCCATGAGTGTATACACACTTGGTTATCTCGTGTGTCTTCAATAAAGGTCACTGTAATATCTTTCAGAGTTATTGTCTCAATCCCGATATACATGCTGAAAGGTACAACTTCCTTAAGTTTTGTCCATGAGTGTATACACACTTGGTTACCTCGTGTGTCTTCAATAAAGGTCACTGTAATATCTTTCAGAGTTATTGTCTCAATCCCGATATACATGCTGAAAGGTACAACTTCCTTAAGTTCTGTCCATGAGTGTATATTGGTTATCTCGTGTGTCTTCAATAAAGGTCACTGTAATATCTTTCAGAGTTATTGTCTCAATCCCGATATACATGCTGAAAGGTACAACTTCCTTAAGTTCTGTCCATGAGTGTATATTGGTTATCTCGTGTGTCTTCAATAAAGGTCACTGTAATATCTTTCAGAGTTATTGTCTCAATCCCGATATACATGCTGAAAGGTACAACTTCCTTAAGTTCTGTCCATGAGTGTATATTGGTTATCTCGTGTGTCTTCAATAAAGGTCACTGTAATATCTTTCAGAGTTATTGTCTCAATCCCGATATACATGCTGAAAGGTAAAACTTCCTTAAGTACTGTCCATGAGTGTATACACACTTGGTTATCTCGTGTGTCTTCAATAAAGGTCACTGTAATATCTTTCAGAGTTATTGTCTCAATCCCGATATACATGCTGAAAGGTACAACTTCCTTAAGTTTTGTCCATGTGTGTATACACACTTGGTTATCTCGTGTGTCTTCAATAAAGGTCACTGTAATATCTTTCAGAGTTATTGTCTCAATCCCGATATACATGCTGAAAGGTACAACTTCCTTAAGTACTGTCCATGAGTGTATACACACTTGGTTATCTCGTGTGTCTTCAATAAAGGTCACTGTAATATCTTTCAGAGTTATTGTCTCAATCCCGATATACATGCTGAAAGGTACAACTACCTTAAGTACTGTCCATGAGTGTATACACACTTGGTTATCTCGTGTTGTCTTAAATAGAGGTCACTGTAATATCTTTCAGAGTTATTGTCTCAATCCCGATATACATGCTGAAAGGTACAACTACTTTAAGTACTGTCCATGAGTGTATACACACTTGGTTATCTCGTGTTGCCTTAAATAGAGGTCACTGTAATATCTTTCAGAGTTATTGTCTCAATCCCGATATACATGCTGAAAGGTACAACTTCCTTAAGTTTTGTCCATGAGTGTATACACACTTGGTTATCTCGTGTTGTCTTAAATAGAGGTCACTGTAATATCTTTCAGAGTTATTGTCTCAATCCCGATATACATGCTGAAAGGTACAACTTCCTTAAGTTTTGTTCATTAGTGTATACACACTTGGTTATCTCGTGTGTCTTCAATAAAGGTCACTGCAATATCTTTCAGAGTTATTGTTTCAATCCCGATATACATGCTGTAAGGTACAACCTCCTTAAGTTTTGTCCATGAGTGTATACACACTTGATTATCTCGTGTGTCTTTAATAAAGGTCACTGTAATATCTTTCAGAGTTATTGTTTCAATCCCGATATACATGCTGAAAGGTACAACTTCCTTAAGTTTTGTCCATTAGTGTATACACACTTGGTTATCTCGTGTGTCTTCAATAAAGGTCACTGTAATATCTTTCAGAGTTATTGTCTCAATCCCGATATACATGCTGAAAGGTACAACTTCCTTAAGTTTTGTCCATGAGTGTATACACACTTGGTTATCTCGTGTGTCTTCAATAAAGGTCAGTGTAATATCTTTCAGAGTTATTGTTTCAATCCCGATATACATGCTGAAAGGTACAACTTCCTTAAGTTTTGTCCATGAGTGTATACACACTTGGTTATCTCGTGTGTCTTCAATAAAGGTCAGTGTAATATCTTTCAGAGTTATTGTTTCAATCCCGATATACATGCTGAAAGGTACAACTTCCTTAAGTTTTGTCCATGAGTGTATACACACTTGGTTATCTCGTGTGTCTTCAATAAAGGTCAGTGTAATATCTTTCAGAGTTATTGTCTCAATCCCGATATACATGCTGAAAGGTACAACTTCCTTAAGTTTTGTCCATGAGTGTATACACACTTGGTTATCTCGTGTGTCTTCAATAAAGGTCACTGTAATATCTTTCAGAGTTATTGTCTCAATCCCGATATACATGCTGAAAGGTACAACTTCCTTAAGTTTTGTCCATGAGTGTATACACACTTGGTTATCTCGTGTGTCTTCAATAAAGGTCACTGTAATATCTTTCAGTGTTATTGTCTCAATCCCGATATACATGCTGAAAGGTACAACTTCCTTAAGTTTTGTCCATGAGTGTATACACACTTGGTTACCTCGTGTGTCTTCAATAAAGGTCACTGTAATATCTTTCAGAGTTATTGTCTCAATCCCGATATACATGCTGAAAGGTACAACTTCCTTAAGTTCTGTCCATGAGTGTATATTGGTTATCTCGTGTGTCTTCAATAAAGGTCACTGTAATATCTTTCAGAGTTATTGTCTCAATCCCGATATACATGCTGAAAGGTACAACTTCCTTAAGTTCTGTCCATGAGTGTATATTGGTTATCTCGTGTGTCTTCAATAAAGGTCACTGTAATATCTTTCAGAGTTATTGTCTCAATCCCGATATACATGCTGAAAGGTACAACTTCCTTAAGTTCTGTCCATGAGTGTATATTGGTTATCTCGTGTGTCTTCAATAAAGGTCACTGTAATATCTTTCAGAGTTATTGTCTCAATCCCGATATACATGCTGAAAGGTACAACTTCCTTAAGTACTGTCCATGAGTGTATACACACTTGGTTATCTCGTGTGTCTTCAATAAAGGTCACTGTAATATCTTTCAGAGTTATTGTCTCAATCCCGATATACATGCTGAAAGGTACAACTTCCTTAAGTTTTGTCCATGTGTGTATACACACTTGGTTATCTCGTGTGTCTTCAATAAAGGTCACTGTAATATCTTTCAGAGTTATTGTCTCAATCCCGATATACATGCTGAAAGGTACAACTTCCTTAAGTACTGTCCATGAGTGTATACACACTTGGTTATCTCGTGTGTCTTCAATAAAGGTCACTGTAATATCTTTCAGAGTTATTGTCTCAATCCCGATATACATGCTGAAAGGTACAACTACCTTAAGTACTGTCCATGAGTGTATACACACTTGGTTATCTCGTGTTGTCTTAAATAGAGGTCACTGTAATATCTTTCAGAGTTATTGTCTCAATCCCGATATACATGCTGAAAGGTACAACTACCTTAAGTACTGTCCATGAGTGTATACACACTTGGTTATCTCGTGTTGTCTTAAATAGAGGTCACTGTAATATCTTTCAGAGTTATTGTCTCAATCCCGATATACATGCTGAAAGGTACAACTTCCTTAAGTACTGTCCATGAGTGTATACACACTTGGTTATCTCGTGTGTCTTCAATAAAGGTCACTGTAATATCTTTCAGAGTTATTGTCTCAATCCCGATATACATGCTGAAAGGTACAACTACCTTAAGTACTGTCCATGAGTGTATACACACTTGGTTATCTCGTGTTGTCTTAAATAGAGGTCACTGTAATATCTTTCAGAGTTATTGTCTCAATCCCGATATACATGCTGAAAGGTACAACTACCTTAAGTACTGTCCATGAGAGTATACACACTTGGTTATCTCGTGTTGTCTTAAATAGAGGTCACTGTAATATCTTTCAGAGTTATTGTCTCAATCCCGATATACATGCTGAAAGGTACAACTACCTTAAGTACTGTCCATGAGTGTATATGTATGTAGATGTGTTACACTTACAAGTATAAGCCTTCACTAACTACTCACCATGATTATCATGAACTATACCATGTTTACATAATATAAAGCATTAACAAAGTTAGAGAAGAAATGTCAAATAAGTAGTTGTGATGTGATACGTGGTGTCAAATGTGGTTACGTCATCCCCACGTGACGACAATGTAAGACTCTTACGTCGCACTGCCGTAAAACTGTCACGATACAAACGTTGACACGTGGAAACATAACAACGACGGAAAACAGAATCCTTCTATATGCAAATTAATTATGAAAAAGTGTTTACTGTAAGTACACCACATGTCTACACATGGTACAGGCCATGATAATCATGGTGGGTAGTTAGCAAACTATTTAAAGGCGTAAGATTCTTTTTGATATTAAACAATTTCTACTGCCCTTACTGTTTATATATTTATAATTATATGTAATTCTACTTTCTCAAAGTTTATGTCCATAGGTCTTCTAAATTACCCCTTCCAAGAGTCAAACAACAGTATCACTATAAAAGAAAGTTCCAAAAATGCAATATAACAGCGGTATGGTAGATTAAACTGGCGAAGCCGCTGGGAGGGTTCACCTCGGATGAGCCATGCCCTCCCATTAATTTTTCTTCCATTGCAGTAAGGACAGTAGAAATTGTTTTAATTTCAAAAAGAATCATACGCCTTTAAAATAGTTTCGAATTTTGATAACAGATGGCGCGCTAGTGTATCATAAATATGAAATAATTAATTTTAAGGTGATAACGTTGTTGTTGTTTATTCCTCAAGTCATTTAAACAATCTCACATTAAGTTCCATTATCTTTTCTATTATAGTCCTGGGGTTTTCCCAGAGGTCTTTATTGGAGGATTTGATACAATAGATGTTCAGGACTGGCCGGTTGGGAATCGTATTTGGGGCATTTCAGGAATGTTTTGATTTTTCCATTAAATTTGAACATTCTAAGATGTCCTGTTCGTAATTTTGAAATCACCGAGATGATAACATGCCATCTATATATAACAAATTATATCATTGAAGACACGAATGTTTCTTTTTCAAACATAAAACAAACTTCTACTGTCCTTACTGCGATGTAAAAATATATTAGGAGGGCTTGTCTCATCAGTGGTGAACCCTCCCAGCGGTTTCGCCAATTTTTCATCACAGTAAGGAAATTAGAAGTTTGTTGTATATTTGAAAAGAAAAATTCGTACTATAAGGCTTCCTTTTTTAAATTATAAAACTACTAAATTATTTTTTAAATTATATCTAGTACACGTGGTACTGGTCATGATAATCATGGTGGGTAGAAGTAGGCGACTGTTTTACTGTAAGTACACCACATGTCTACACATGTGAAAAGCAGTTCGACTAAATAAATGAATGATTAGTTTTAATATATATTCCGACAGATGGCGCAAGCAATCAGCAACCTTTAGTTACACGTTCAGGAGATACTTTTTTCTTAATTTTATCCAGCTGACCCCTGTACAATTTCATTTTTGTACTTTTTTCAATAGTTTGGCGTTTTCACGCCCTTCCGGCCTAAATTCCAGTGCCTACAGAGACCAGCTTTCATTGTCATATATTTAGGTGTGTACAAAATATTCACCTAAAGTTGACTTGATGGTCACTAACAGATCAAATTGGAGAATATTTGTCCATATAGTCACCAGAAGTTGACTTGATGGTCACTAACAGATCAAATTGGAGAATATTTGTCCATATAGTCACCAAAGGTTGACTTGATGGTCACTAACAGATCAAATTGGAGAATATTTGTCCATATAGTCACCAAAAGTTGACTTGATGGTCACTAACAGATCAAATTGGAGAATAATTGTCTATATAGTCACCAAAAGTTGACTTGATGGTCACTAATAGATCAAATTGTAGAATATTTGTCCATATAGTCACCAAATGTTGACTTGATGGTCACTAACAGGTCAAATTGGAGATTATTTGTCCAAATAGTCACCAGAAGTTGACTTGTTGGACACTAACAGATCAAATTAGAGATTATTTGTCCAAATAGTCACCAGAAGTTGACTTGTTGGACACTAACAGATCAAATTGGAGAATATTTGTCCATATACTCACCAAAGTTGACTTGATGGTTACTAACAGATCAAATTAGAGAATATTTGTCCATATACACACCAAAAGTTGACTTGATGGTCACTAACAGATCAAATTGGAGAATATTTGTCCATATAGTCACCAAAAGTTGACTTGATGGTCACTAACAGATCAAATTGGAGAATATTTGTTCATATAGTCACCAAAAGTTGACTTGATGGTCACTAAAAGATCGAATTGGAGAATATTTGTCCATATAGTCACCAGAAGTTGACTTGATGGACACTAACAGATTAAATTGGAGAATATTTGTCCATGTAGTCACCAAAAGTTGACTTGATGGTCACTAACAGATCAAATTGGAGAATATTTGTCCATGTAGTCACCAAAGGTTGACTTGATGGTCACTAACAGATCAAATTGGAGAATATTTACCCATATAGTCCGAGTGTTGTATGACCATATATTGTGAAAGGAAGGGACAGTGGAGGTGAAAATGTCGAAAGTTAATTAACAATGATAATTAATGATTAGTTTTTGTTGCGGACTAATTAAAGAGATTGTGTCCACTGGGCTTCTAAATAAAGTCCTCTCTAACGACCACTGGGGAGGCCATTAGTGCGGCCAGCGGACATCTAGGTCATGTTTCAAGGTTGGCGTCTGCTGCTTAAATCTGGCTTAGTGTAATCTTCTGTGTGCTTGTTTATGGACAGTGGTCACCGTGGAGTGTACTTGGGTAGACATTGGTCACCGTGGAGTGTACTTGGGTGGACAGTGGTCTCCGTGGATATACAATGGTCTCCGTGGATAGACAGTGGTCACCGTGGATAGACAGTGGTCACCGTGGATAGACAGTGGTCACCGTGGATAGACAGTGGTCACCGAGGATAGACAGAGGTCATCGTGGAGTGTACTTGGGTTGACAGTGGTCACCGTGGATAGACAGTGGTCTCCGTGGATAGACAGTGGTCACCGTGGATAGACAGAGGTCACCGTGGAGTGTACTTGGGTGGACAGTGGTCTCCGTGGATAGACAGTGGTCACCGAGGATAGACAGAGGTCACCGTGGAGTGTACTTGGGTGGACAATGGACTCCGTGGATATACAGTGGTCTCCGTGGATAGACAGTGGTCGCCGTGGATAGACAGTGGTCACCGTGGAGTGTACTTGGGTGGACAGTGGTCACCGTGGAGTGTACTTGGGTGGACAGTGGTCTCCGTGGAGTGTACTTGGGTGGACAGTGGTTTCCGTGGAGTGTACTTGGGTGGACAGTGGGCTCCGTGGATAGACAGTGGTCACCCTGGAGTGTACTTGGGTGGACAGTGGTCACTGTGGATAGACAGTGGTCACCGTGGATAGACAGTGAGGACCGTGGAGTGTACTTGGGTGGACAGTGGTCTCCGTGGATATACAGTAGTCTCCGTGGAGTGTACTTGGGTGGACAGTGGTCTCCGTGGATAGACAGTAAGGACCGTGGAGTGTACTTGGGTGGACAGTGGTCTCCGTGTATAGACAGTGGTCACCGTGGAGTGTACTTGGGTGGACAGTGGTCTCCGTGGATATACAGTGGTCTCCGTGGAGTGTACTTGGGTGGACAGTGGACTCCGTGGATATACAGTGGTCTCCGTGGAGTGTACTTGGGTGGACAGTGGTCTCCGTGGATATACAGTGGTCTCCGTGGAGTGTACTTGGGTGGACAGTGGTCTCCGTGGATATACAGTAGTCTCCGTGGAGTGTACTTGGGTGGACAGTGGACTCAGTTGATAGACAGTGAGGACCGTGGAGTGTACTTGGGTGTACAGTGGTCTCCGTGGATAGACAGTGAGGACCGTGGAGTGTACTTGGGTGTACAGTGGTCTCCGTGGATAGACAGTGGTCACCGTGGAGTGTACTTGGGTGGACAGTGGTCTCCGTGTATAGACAGTGGTCACCGTGGAGTGTACTTGGGTGGACAGTGGTCTCCGTGGATATACAGTGGTCTCCGTGGAGTGTACTTGGGTGGACAGTGGACTCCGTGGATATACAGTGGTCTCCGTGGAGTGTACTTGGGTGGACAGTGGTCTCCGTGGATATACAGTGGTCTCCGTGGAGTGTACTTGGGTGGACAGTGGTCTCCGTGGATATACAGTAGTCTCCGTGGAGTGTACTTGGGTGGACAGTGGACTCAGTTGATAGACAGTGAGGACCGTGGAGTGTACTTGGGTGTACAGTGGTCTCCGTGGATAGACAGTGGTCACCGTGGAGTGTACTTGGGTGGACAGTGGTCTCCGTGGATAGACAGTGGTCACCGTGGAGTGTACTTGGGTGGACAGTGGTCTCCGTGGATATACAGTGGTCACCGTGGATAGACAGTGGTCACCGTGGATAGACAGTGGTCACCGTGGATAGACAGTGGTCACCGTGGATAGACAGTGGTCTCCGTGGATAGACAGTGGTCACCGTGGAGTGTACTTGGGTGGACAGTGGTCTCCGTGGATATACAGTGGTCTCCGTGGATAGACAGTGGTCACCGTGGATAGACAGTGGTCACCGTGGATAGACAGTGGTCACCGTGGATAGACAGTGGTCACCGTGGAGTGTACTTGGGTGGACAGTGGTCTCCGTGGATAGACAGTGGTCACCGTGGAGTGTACTTGGGTGGACAGTGGTCTCCGTGGATAGACAGTGGTCACCGTGGATAGACAGTGGTCACCGTGGATAGACAGTGGTCACCGTGGATAGACAGTGGTCACCGTGGATAGACAGTGGTCACCGTGGATAGACAGTGGTCACCGTGGATAGACAGTGGTCACCGTGGAGTGTACTTGGGTGGACAGTGGTCTCCGTGGATAGACAGTGGTCACCGTGGATAGACAGTGGTCACCGTGGATAGACAGTGGTCACCGTGGATAGACAGTGGTCACCGTGGATAGACAGTGGTCTCCGTGGATAGACAGTGGTCACCGTGGAGTGTACTTGGGTGGACAGTGGTCTCCGTGGATATACAGTGGTCTCCGTGGATAGACAGTGGTCACCGTGGATAGACAGTGGTCACCGTGGAGTGTACTTGGGTGGACAGTGGTCTCCGTGGATATACAGTGGTCACCGTGGATAGACAGTGGTCACCGTGGATAGACAGTGGTCACCGTGGATAGACAGTGGTCACCGTGGATAGACAGTGGTCTCCGTGGATAGACAGTGGTCACCGTGGAGTGTACTTGGGTGGACAGTGGTCTCCGTGGATATACAGTGGTCTCCGTGGATAGACAGTGGTCACCGTGGATAGACAGTGGTCACCGTGGATAGACAGTGGTCACCGTGGATAGACAGTGGTCACCGTGGAGTGTACTTGGGTGGACAGTGGTCTCCGTGGATAGACAGTGGTCACCGTGGAGTGTACTTGGGTGGACAGTGGTCTCCGTGGATAGACAGTGGTCACCGTGGATAGACAGTGGTCACCGTGGATAGACAGTGGTCACCGTGGATAGACAGTGGTCACCGTGGATAGACAGTGGTCACCGTGGATAGACAGTGGTCACCGTGGATAGACAGTGGTCACCGTGGAGTGTACTTGGGTGGACAGTGGTCTCCGTGGATAGACAGTGGTCACCGTGGAGTGTACTTGGGTGGACAGTGGTCTCCGTGGATATACAGTGGTCTCCGTGGATAGACAGTGGTCACCGTGGATAGACAGTGGTCACCGTGGATAGACAGTGGTCACCGTGGATAGACAGTGGTCACCGTGGAGTGTACTTGGGTGGACAGTGGTCTCCGTGGATAGACAGTGGTCACCGTGGAGTGTACTTGGGTGGACAGTGGTCTCCGTGGATAGACAGTGGTCACCGTGGATAGACAGTGGTCACCGTGGATAGACAGTGGTCACCGTGGAGTTGACAGTGGTCACCGTGGATCAATCTGTGGAAAAATGACGTATTTGGGATAAACATTTCTATCAATTCCACCCAATAAGATCAATGATCGGTAAATGTCACCAAACTAGATCGTCGTATGGAGACATTTTGGACTGTCATTCTTCTTTCATTGGTTGGGCCGTGTGGCAGAAGATACTGCCAACTACGTCTGCCACGCAAACTGCCAATCTCTCCTTGTCACGCAAACCGTTATCATTGATTTGTCTCATGCTGTTGTTAGTGACCATCAAGTCAACCTTTGGTTACACACGAGATAACCAAGTGTGTATACACTCATGGACAAAATTGGATGTTTTTTTCTCTACGATGAGGTTTAGGGCGGTATAGGTAACTGATCAACAAGCGGCGACAGGTGTTGGCTGGTTGAAGACAACACAATGGAATTGTTTTGGAAGTACAAGAGAGGATGTTGGCTTTTGCTGCCTTTGTTGGAACTTATGTGAAACGGTGTCACTGGCCGCAGTACTGTAGCACGGTGTCGTCCCTAGATTGATTCCCAATTATCCCTTGTTTATATTAATTTATCCTATGATTATTATTTAGTTTTAATTCATTATTGGTAACGGGTTATCACACCTTTGTTGCCCATTTATCACCTGAATATTTCCCAGTTATCCCGTAAATGTTCCCCAGTTATCCCATTTATGTTCCACAGTTATCCCGTGGCTATTCTCCATTATCCCGGGTATGTTCCCTAGTTATTCCTTAACTCTTTCCCAGTTATCCCGTAAATGTTCCCCAAGTTATCCCACAACTATTCCCCAGTTATACCGTGTACGTTCCCTAGTTATTCCTTAACTCTTCCCCAGTTATCCCGTAACTCTTCCCCAGTTATTCCGTGCCTATTCCCAGTTATACCATAACTGCTCCCTACTTATCCCATGTTGTTCCCCAGTTATACCGTGACTATCCCCCAGTTATCCCGTCACTTTCCCTCAGTTATCCCGTGACTATCCTCTAGTGTTGCCGTGTGTATGTTCCTCATTTCTCCCGTGACTATTCCCCAGTTATCCCGTGACTATCCCCCAGTTATCCCGTGACTATCCTCTAGTGTTGCCGTGTGTATGTTCCTCATTTCTCCCGTAACTATTCCCCAGTTATCCCGTGACTATCCTCTAGTGTTCCCGTGTGTATGTTCCTCATTTCTCCCGTGACTATTCCCCAGTTACTCCAGTAAATATCCCCAGTTATCCCGTAACTCTTTCCCAGCTATCCCATGTGTATGTTCCACAGCTATCCCGTGTATGTCCCCCATTTATCCCGTGACTATCCCCATGTTATCCCGAGATTGTCCCTACGTTATCGACGCCGGACAATGTGAGAGATAGCCAGGAGAGATATCACCAGACCCTCCTATCCCACAAGCAAGCCACATAATTACATCTCTGTGTCACACTTCTTTCTTGTCAAATGTCACGACATCTACCTGGTGTGTGTGTGGCAGTAGTGCTTATCCCAAGCACGCCATGATCATCATAGAAGGACAGTGGTCACCAGGAGTGTCCCTGAGTAGACAGTGGTCACCTTGACACCTTAAGTTGACTTGAAGGACACTAACAGATCAAATTGGAGAATATTTGTCCATATAGTCACCAAAAGTTGACTTGATGGTCACCAACAGATCAAATTAGAAAATATTTGTCCATATAGTCACCAAAAGTTGACTTGATGGTCACTAACAGATCAAATTGGAGAATATTTGTCCATATAGTCACCAAAAGTTGACTTGATGGTCACTAACAGATCAAATTGGAGAATATTTGTCCATATAGTCACCAGAAGTTGACTTGATGGACACTAACAGATTAAATTGGAGAATATTTGTCCATATAGTCACCAGAAGTTGACTTGATGGTCACTAACAGATCAAATTGGAGAATATTCGTCCATATAGTCACCAAACTTGATGGTCACTAACAGATCAAATTGGAGAATATTTGTCCATATAGTCACCAAAAGTTGACTTGATGGTCACTAACAGATCAAATTGGAGAATATTTGTCCATATAGTCACCAAAAGTTGACTTGATGGTCACTAACAGATCAAATTGGAGAATATTCGTCCATATAGTCACCAAAAGTTGACTTGATGGTCACTAACAGATCAAATTGGAGAATATTTGTCCATATAGTCACCAAAAGTTGACTTGATGGTCACTAACAGATCAAATTGGAGAATATTCGTCCATATAGTCACCAAAAGTTGACTTGATGGTCACTAACAGATCAAATTGGAGAATATTTGTCCATATAGTCACCAAAAGTTGACTTGATGGTCACTAACAGATCAACTTAGAGATTATTTGTCCATATAGTCACCAAAAGTTGACTTGATGGTCACTAACAGATCAACTTAGAGATTATTTGTCCATATAGTCACCAAAAGTTGACTTGATGCTCACTAACAGATCAAATTGGAGAATATTTGTCCATATAGTCACCAAAAGTTGACTTGATGGTCACTAACAGATCAACTTAGAGATTATTTGTCCATATAGTCACCAAAAGTTGACTTGATGCTCACTAACAGATCAACTTAGAGATTATTTGTCCATATAGTCACCAAAAGTTGACTTGATGCTCACTAACAGATCAAATTGGAGAATATTTGTCCATATAGTCACCAAAAGTTGACTTGATGGTCACTAACAGATCAACTTAGAGATTATTTGTCCATATAGTCACCAAAAGTTGACTTGATGGTCACTAACAGATCAAATTGGAGAATATTTGTCCATATAGTCACCAAAGGTTGACTTGATGGTCACTAACAGATCAAATTGGAGAATATTTGTCCATATAGTCACCAGAAGTTGACTTGATGCTCACTAACAGATCAAATTGGAGAATATTTGTCCATATAGTCACCAAAGGTTGACTTGATGCTCACTAACAGATCAAATTGGAGAATATTTGTCCATATAGTCACCAAAGGTTGACTTGATGCTCACTAACAGATCAAATTGGAGAATATTTGTCCATATAGTCACCAAAGGTTGACTTGATGCTCACTAACAGATCAAATTGGAGAATATTTGTCCATATAGTCACCAAAGGTTGACTTGATGCTCAGTAACAGATCAAATTGGAGAATATTTGTCCATATAGTCACCAAAGGTTGACTTGATGCTCACTAACAGATCAAATTGGAGAATATTTGTCCATATAGTCACCAAAGGTTGACTTGATGCTCACTAACAGATCAAATTGGAGAATAATTGTCCATATAGTCACCAGAAGTTGACTTGATGGTCACTAACAGATCAAATTGGAGAATATTTGTCCATACGTATAATAGAGGATGAGGGGAGGTATCCTCGGCGCGCGAGTGTTCTCCTCCTGGCTCATCAGTGGTGAACTCTCCCAGCGGTTTCGCCAGTTTAATCTACCATACCGCTGTTATATTGCATTTTTGGAACTTCCTTTTATAGTGATACTGATGCTAGACTCTTGGAATGGGTATTTTAGATGAACTATGGACATAAGCTTTTATTTCAACTCCCGATGTTTTAATGACATCCTTTTACTCTCTACATGGGGAATGGTTATTTTAAATGTTTGTTCTACTTACATACTATGATTGAAAGTATTCGTTCTACTGAAGAGAATGACAAAGGAAGTTGTAAGTGTTATTAGGAATCAGAAATACATTCACAGTTGGTTAAAATAAACGTTTATTTATTAATTTATATACATGTAAATTATCTTGTTCTTTTTTTTAGCCATGTAAAACTCTAGCAAGTTATACATATATAGTATTGTTCCTATTTAAAACATTTACTCATTTTTTAATTTGCATTTCATAGAGTTTTTAATTAAAAAGACATATATTGGATCAAAAAATCATTTATTTTACAAATATTTCAATTGTGCTGAACGCCAACCTTTATCAAGGTGTTATAACATTTTAAGGTAGATGAAAAATTTGCCGGGAGGAAATTGATCCATGGAAGCATAGGGCGCCTCTCCCGTCAAAATAAACGTTAAAAACTGACGCTTCTCAGTTTGCCAAAGCTGGTGTTGTTGTGGCTTTGTCACCGACCCGAGGCCGCTAGTTTGCGGCGACGGTCAATAGATGGCGTCAGCTTTGATGTTTATTTTGACGGGAGAGGCGCCCTATACTTCTATAGACATATATATGTGTCAACAACCGTTCAGCCAACTGAAATATTTTTAAAATAAATTATATTTTGATACAATACACCTATCCCCCGATTTACACGGTACTTGTTTTACAAGTTTTCGCTTTTACACGGTTCACCAAATAAGCTTTTTTGTTTGTTTTTATCGCACTATACTAAATGCTACTGTGATTGAACACATGCGCTGTGTACACATCTCACGAGGAATCCCGAGCTTATGTGCTGACTTGCTGCACACGCATACTGTGTCTGTATTTCTAATTTTGAAATATTTTTAATTTTCGATTTACACGTTTTTCTCAGGAACGTATCTACCGTGTAAATCGGGGGATAGGTGTATATGTATTTTTATTTGAAGATTTATTTATGGATTGCTCTATTTTCAAAACGATTTCATAAAGTAATTTAGTATTTCTATTTAATTAAAAAGAAATTAATCTATACACCATTTTTATTTATTTATTTAACAGTTGGGAGAGACACGTCATATCCACAATTAGGAAAATTGCGTGTATATATTACATTATATACAATTAACACAATTGAACATTAGAAATCATGAAAATGAAACGTTCGATGTCAAATTTTGCATATAGCAATTAGAAATAGTAGCTTGAAATATGTACAGTCAACACTTTCGCCTTGAAATATACATCCTGCAGAATCTATTAAACTTAATGTATTGGTTACGTTTTATATTTATAACAATTGACACATTTTTTCCAGCTGTTACAAAGGCATTGAAAGGTCGGGAGTTGACTATTGGTTGATGGGGCTGTGTTTTTGTCTCTGTGTCAAATTCCAACCAATAAATGATCTCCAGAAGTAACTTTTTGGAGGTCAGTGGAAGGATAGTCTAAACCATTGGTTTTCAACCGCTACGACCCGGGTTCGATTCCCGCATTGGGTACTTTTTTTCTGGTTAAAAAAAAAAAAAAAAAAGAAATCTCCAATGGCCCCCGAATCTTACAAAAGTCCAACCCCACCATGGATTGCAAGTAACCAAACGGGGCTCTAGCACATTTGTAAGTGAAAAGTCGAACTGATTTTCACATGTGTAGACATGTGGTGTACTTACAGTAAAAGCAGTCGCCTACTTCTACCCACCATGATTATCATGGACTGAACCATGTATACAAGGGATAATCCTAAAAAAAAAGAAGTGACTTTTGTCGATTTCACTGATGTCTACAAAGGTGGGAAGAAGTAGTCAATAACGAAAAGAATGTTTGTCAGTTAACTAGGACGAACGTTCCTGCCTGAGTGAATCCTCTCTGACCTACATCCGCTCCCCCAACTCTCCACAGTGGTTCTACAAACTTTCCCCTAAAGTGTATACTACTGATTGCTACAATCAGTATGTGAATATACACTCATGGACAAAACTTAAGAAAGTTGTACCTTTCAGCATGTATATCGGGATTGAGACAATAACTCTGAAAGATATTACAGTGACCTTTATTGAAGACACACGAGATAACCAAGTGTGTATACACTCATGGACAGTACTTAAGGAAGTTGTACCTTTCAGCATGTATATCGGGATTGAGACAATAACTCTGAAAGATATTACAGTGACCTTTATTGAAGACACACGAGATAACCAAGTGTGTATACACTCATGGACAGTACTTAAGGAAGTTGTACCTTTCAGCATTTATATCGGGATTGAGACAATAACTCTGAAAGATATTACAGTGACCTTTATTGAAGACACACGAGATAACCAAGTGTGTATACACTCATGGACAGTACTTAAGGAAGTTGTACCTTTCAGCATGTATATCGGGATTGAGACAATAACTCTGAAAGATATTACAGTGACCTTTATTGAAGACACACGAGATAACCAAGTGTGTATACACTCATGGACAGTACTTAAGGAAGTTGTACCTTTCAGCATTTATATCGGGATTGAGACAATAACTCTGAAAGATATTACAGTGACCTTTATTGAAGACACACGAGATAACCAAGTGTGTATACACTCATGGACAATACTTAAGGAAGTTGTACCTTTCAGCATGTATATCGGGATTGAGACAATAACTCTGAATGATATTACAGTGACCTTTATTGAAGACACACGAGATAACCAAGTGTGTATACACTCATGGACAGTACTTAAGGAAGTTGTACCTTTCAGCATTTATATCGGGATTGAGACAATAACTCTGAAAGATATTACAGTGACCTTTATTGAAGACACACGAGATAACCAAGTGTGTATACACTCATGGACAATACTTAAGGAAGTTGTACCTTTCAGCATGTATATTGGGATTGAGACAATAACTCTGAAAGATATTACAGTGACCTTTATTGAAGACACACGAGATAACCAAGTGTGTATACACTCATGGACAATACTTAAGGAAGTTGTACCTTTTAGCATGTATATCGGGATTGAGACAATAACTCTGAAAGATATTACAGTGACCTTTATTGAAGACACACGAGATAACCAAGTGTGTATACACTCATGGACAATACTTAAGGAAGTTGTACCTTTTAGCATGTATATCGGGATTGAGACAATAACTCTGAAAGATATTACAGTGACCTTTATTGAAGACGCACAAGATAAACAAGTGTGTATACACTCATGGACAAAACTTAAGGAAGTTGTACCTTTTAGCATGTATATCGGGATTGAGACAATAACTCTGAAAGATATTACAGTGACCTTTATTGAAGACACACGAGATAACCAAGTGTGTATACACTCATGGACAAAACTTAAGGAAGTTGTACCTTTTAGCATGTATATCGGGATTGAGACAATAACTCTGAAAGATATTACAGTGACCTTTATTGAAGACACACGAGATAACCAAGTGTGTATACACTCATGGACAAAACTTAAGGAAGTTGTATCTTTCAGCATGTATATCGGGATTGAGACAATAACTCTGAAAGATATTACAGTGACCTTTATTGAAGACACACGAGATAACCAAGTGTCTATACACTCATTGACAACACTTAAGGAAGTTGTACCTTTCAGCATGTATATCGGGATTGAGACAATATCTATGAAAGATATTACAGTGACCTTTATTGAAGACACACGAGATAACCAAGTGTCTATACACTCATGGACAAAACTTAAGGAAGTTGTACCTTTCAGCATATATATCGGGATTGAGACAATAACTCTGAAAGATATTACAGTGACCTTTATTGAAGACACACGAGATAACCAAGTGTCTATACACTCATTGACAACACTTAAGGAAGTTGTACCTTTCAGCATGTATATCGGGATTGAGACAATAACTCTGAAAGATATTACAGTGACCTTTATGGAAGACACACTAGATAACCAAGTGTGTATACGCTCATGGACAGTACTTAAGGAAGTTGTACCTTTCAGCATGTATATCGGGATTGAGACAATATCTATGAAAGATATTACAGTGACCTTTATTGAAGACACACGAGATAACCAAGTGTCTATACACTCATGGACAAAACTTAAGGAAGTTGTACCTTTCAGCATATATATCGGGATTGAGACAATAACTCTGAAAGATATTACAGTGACCTTTATTGAAGACACACGAGATAACCAAGTGTCTATACACTCATTGACAACACTTAAGGAAGTTGTACCTTTCAGCATGTATATCGGGATTGAGACAATAACTCTGAAAGATATTACAGTGACCTTTATGGAAGACACACTAGATAACCAAGTGTGTATACGCTCATGGACAGTACTTAAGGAAGTTGAACCTTTCAGCATGTATATCGGGATTGAGACAATAACTCTGAAAGATATTACAGTGACCTTTATTGAAGACACACGAGATAACCAAGTGTCTATACACTCATGGACAACACTTAAGGAAGTTGTACCTTTCAGCATGTATATCGGGATTGAGACAATATCTCTGAAAGATATTACAGTGACCTTTATTGAAGACACACGAGATAACCAAGTGTCTATACACTCATGGACAAAACTTAAGGAAGTTGTACCTTTCAGCATGTATATCGGGATTGAGACAATAACTCTGAAAGATATTACAGCGACCTTTATTGAAGACACACGAGATAACCAAGTGTGTATACACTCATGGACAAAACTTAAGGAAGTTGTACCTTTCAGCATGTATATCGGGATTGAGACAATAACTCTGAAAGATAGTACAGTGACCTTTATTGAAGACTTACGAGATAACCAAGTGTGAGCAACCTCTGTTTTCTTCAAATAAAAATAAAATAGACGACCGGGGACTTTAAAGACTTTCCTCTTCCTTAAGTATTGTCCATGAGTGTAATCTTTGAAAACCTAAAGATTTTAATTGTTATGATATGTAATCCTAGAGGAAAATCTGCAGTGATTTCATTAATAGGTTTAGTGGAAAACAGTTTTGTGTCTGAAAATTGGCGCTATTGGAGAGATAAGAAAAAATGATGTCTGGAAAGGTATGGTCGAATATGAATTTTTGAATGAATTGGAAAATTTAAAAATGGAAGGAATAAGCGAAGTTGGAGAGGTATGAAAAAAGGGGTTTTGGAAACGTATGATCGGAATTGGAGTGATAAGAAAAAAGGTGTTTGGAAGAATTGGGCAAATTTGACGAACTAAGAAAAAGGGTGTTTGGAATGAAATGGGAAAAGTTGGAGAGATAAGAAAAAGTCAAATAGAATCACAGATCTACCTTAAAGAACCATTCCCCAAGAGAATACTCCAGAAAGCCAGTAGAGAGACCATGTCAAAATGACCGACTTCTCCTACGACCTGCTTGTGTGACAAAAAATGACCTGAAATGTCCATAATTGACAGGACACGACTTTATCGTCAGGAAAGTTACAGATTTAGGACTCCCTCGTTGTATTTTTCCTTTTCTATGGACTCCAAGTTGACAATTCACAGCTGCCATGTGAAATTCATTCATTGTCTTCATCTTCTTTCTTATCTCCACTCAATCACATTAGGGTATTAAGTTGTGACCCTTGATGTTGACAACTATCATGACTGGGTGAAGTAGTCTGCCTTTGTCATTAAGACTGGGAGCACTACTCAGTGGCAGGCCACTGACTTAGCTCCAAAAGAAATGGCCGCCACTGACATGAGGAACAGACACCATGTACAGCCAACATGGAGTACATCCTGTATCCCTGGAGTCCTTACAGCTGGTACTATCAGCATGGCCAGCTGAGCCCAGGTTGTTTAGTGAGCTTGTTACTGCTTCCCTTCCTCCTTTTTCATCCGGGCTTGGGACCGGCAAAGGCGGAGTCCATTCATTGTAAATCATCCTATTGGTTTGTAAAATTCATCCATTGATTCACTTCGGATAATTGGATGTTTAAACTCGATTAAATGATTTTTTATCTTCAACATAGAGTGGAATACAAACCTTTATATGAAAATGCGCGTGTTTACCCTTCTGAATATCTACAGAACATTCCCAAAGTTCAACATAGCCTGGCATGTGGTGTACTTACAGTAAAAGACAGTTGGCTAACTACCCACCATGATTATCATGGCCTGTACCATGTGTAGACATGTGGTGTACTTACAGTAAAAGACAGTCACTATATAACTACCCACCAGGATTATCATGGCCTGTACCATGTGTAGGCATGTGACAATGACAATGAAACAGCTTTTATTGACCATGTAGTCAATGGTACACCCAAGTCAGGGGGGGGGAATTAACAATTATAAACAAAGAGCGTGACAAGACCGACCTAAAGTCCAACAATTGGTCGAGAGTATATTGATCACCGCCTCGGGCACGCTCGATGACAGAGCCCAAGAAGTTTGCAAGGATGCTCCTTTGGTTTGGATGTGCGCCGAGAATATCATTCCGTTCCTCTCCGGAATGCAGAGCCGCATGAATGATCCGTTCCGGTCTGGTCCAACCAAGTAAGGGCACAAGGAAGGTCTTATAGTTCAATTCCTTGAACAGGTCGAGGAGCCACTTCTTACGGGCCCCATCCGTCATCTTGACTGGCAGTGAAGGCGGATATGCCACTTCAGCCGGTGCCGACTCCTCCCCATGAGGAGCAGGCGGCGCCGTCTCGGCAGGCCGAGGCGCAGGCAGTGGGGGTGTTGGAGGCACTGCTGGTGTTGTCCTGAGCTCAGCCCTGACTTGTCCGAGGACCTTGTAAAGGTTTCTGGCTGCTCCGGGCCTTAGATCTAAGATTTGCCCGATCAGGCCGGCTAGGGCGTCGCACCGCGGAGGCGAAAGGAGGGGTCCCTTCCTCTGCGCCTTGGTCCTCGAGGAGAGGAGGTCTAAGACCTCCTCCCGCCCAAGACCAAGGGCGTCCGTCCCAGCGAAGGACACGCTGGGGTGCTTCTCGATGAACGCATCGAGGTCGACTCTTGTTGCGTTCTTTAGCGATGACGTGGAGAACGCAGAGGTCTCCTCCGCGATGGACATCTCCACGTCCGGTGTTGGGGCCGCAGGCTCGCGACTCCCAGGTGTTCGCAGGGACGGAGCAGGGGTCACTGGTGGAGGGGCAGGAGGCGCGTCCTCCAAAGGTAAGGCCGAAGGCGCTGGTGGTGATGGCTGGAGTGCAGCAGGTGGAAGGGGCGCAGCTCGGCTCGCGGGAGGCACGTCGGAGACCTCCATGGTTGAACTGGGGGACGCCGGAGGTGGAGGCCGGGCAGATGGCTGCTGAGGCAGCCTGGGCGCAGTCGCTGGTGGGACGCTGGTGGGAGAGGTTGGTGCGGCCGGTCCAGGAGCGGTGGTTCGCCCTGCAAGCATGGGGCAGTTGGCCCTACGATGTCCTTGGCCACGGCACCTGGAACACCTAATCCCGGAGGACAGGTATGCGGGCCAGGCCTCGCCCTTGATTGAGATGTCGAGGCGGGTGGGCAGCCTCTCGATGGTCATTCCATCGCGGAGGATGATGAACGCCTCTCGGCGGCCGTCGTTGTAGACATATGGGCCTGCCTTCATCAGCTTGGGGGCGATGGATGTTACTCGCCCGAAAGATGAAAGGGCGCTGATGACGGCTGCATCCCCCACGAAGAAGGGGAGGTTGCCCACCGTGATTCTCTCCGCCCTCTTGCGGAACGGGAAGGCCCTGTGGAGAGTTCCCTCCACCTCGAGGCCCTCGTTGACGAGGCGCTCGGCCATGCCTTTGTTTGCCAGTCCCACTAGGAAGTGGCCGTTCATCTTGGTCACTTGGAAGACCTCCATGGTGCTCCCAAACATTCGATCTATGGCCCTGATGTAATGGTAGGGCTCCAGTTCAGGGCTGCGTTCTACATAGACGCAGTGGTCCTCTGTTGAAGACGCCTGCCGCGCCCTGGCCTCCGCGATATGCGCCTGAGTGGTCCTGACCTCCTCCGCCCGCGGTGCCCATCCCGTGGATGATCGTGGCCAGCGAGTGGCTCCTGCGCCTCTGTTGCCAGAGGAAGTAGCTGCCGTAGGGGAACCCGGCGAGTCGCGGCGCCTTTTCTTACTCTTGACGACGGTGAAGTTGTCGTCCTCTCCAGGGCCTTGGTCCTCCGCTAAGTCTGCCCAGCTTCTATTGGCTTGGGCAGCGGCCTCGGAAAACGAGGCAGTAACGAAGTCGGTCGGCGTGGCCGGATTTGCATGATGTCCGTCGGCGGGCGGATTTGCATAGCCTTGATTTTTGTTGAAAAGATTTGAAGCTTTCTTCTGCAAATCTTCTTTCTTAGATAATTCAGCACATTGTTGTGCTTTTTCGCCGTGCCTTGCAGGCTTTTGCTCGGCTTTTGAAGGGCCATCCGCGACACTTTTCGCCCGCCAGAGGCGAAAAACTCAGGAGCTCGCGCGACGCGTGGCCGCACGGCCGAGTGTAGACATGTGGTGTACTTACAGTAAAGGCAGTTGTTAACTACCCACCATGATTATCATGGTCTGTACCATGTGTAGACATGTGGTGTACTTACAGTAAAAGACAGTCACTAACTATCCACCATGACTATCATGACTTACTTGTAATATTGTACCAACACCATTAAATATCAATTTTTCAATATCTGTATAGATCAATGGTTTCCTGTACTTAAAGAAAAAAAAACAAAGTTATCTTAAGTGTTTATAGCCATTAGAACATCTCAAGACAAGTACTGTTCAAGTGTGCTGGACATTCTTAGAGTTTTTTAAGAGCATGTCTACAAGATGACGTTATTGTGCCATCTACGACGTGGAATCTACCAGCGTGAAAACTTAAGTACAGGGTAGGTACGTTTGGTAACATAGCTGGAATGTGCTGAGTAAACGACACCCCGCCCAGTTTTGTTGTTTGTGTCCATCAAGTCAACTTTTGGTGACTATATGGACGAATATTCTCCAATTTGATCTGTTAGTGCCCATCAAGTCAACTTCTGGTGACTATACGAGGTGTGTTGAAAAGGTATCGCGAATTTTGAATTTTCGCGGGTTACATATATTCGAATTTCGATCTTTTTGTGGCTTTATGTTGGTACTCATGTCTCTCACTTATGCCGACAAGCTCGGCCATTTTGAATGTTCACTTAATTGTTGACAGCTGCTTTGCTTGCAGGTGTTTTGGATCGTCTTCGATTTTTACCTATTAAAAAAATGGATCAAAGAACCTGTATCAAATTTTGTGTGAAAAACGAAATTAAATGCGCGGATGCATTCCGAATGTTGACTGTGGCATACGGAGAAGCTACCTTGGACCGAAGCAACGATTATCGGTGGTACAAAATATTCTCAGAAGGCCGAGAAGATGTGAACGACGAAGAGCGTGCCGGACGCCCGAGCACTTCAACAACAGACGAAAAAATTAATGAAGTGGAGAAAATCATATTGGCCAATCGTCGAATCACCGTTAGAGAAGTTGTTGAGGACCTAAACATATCGATTGGCTCGTGCCATTCGATTTTTATCAAAGATTTGGGCATGAGACGGGTCGCCGCGAAATTCGTACTAAAATTGCTCAATTGCGACCAAAAACAGCATCGCATGAACATTGCTAATGAGATGTTGGACTCTGTCCGCGACGACCCAAATTTGCTCCAGAGGTTCATAACTGGTGACGAAGCGTGGGTTTATGGTTATGACGTGGAAACCAAAGCTCAATCATCTCAATGGAAGCTGCCGCACGAACCAAGACCGAAAAAAGCGCGCCAAGTTCGGTCGAATGTGAAAGTTTTGCTGACAGTTTTCTTCGATTGCAGGGACGTGGTGCATCATGAGTTCTTGCCACAGGGTAGAACGGTCAATAAGGAATATTACCTGCAAGTTATGCGCAATTTGCGCGAAGCAATCCTCCAGAAACGCCCGGATTTGTGGAAGAACAAAAATTGGCTTTGGACCACGATAACGCCCCTGCTCACACATCGTTGCTTGTGCGCGACTTTTTGGCCAAAAACAACACACTAATGATGCCGCAGCCACCGTATTCCCCAGATCTGGCCCCCTGTGACTTTTTCTTGTTCCCTAAACTGAAGAGGCCCATGAAAGGAGGACGTTACGCTACGCTTGACGAGATAAAGACGGCATCGAAGGAGGAGCTGAAAAAGATTTTAAAAAATGATTTTTTTAAGGGCTTCGAAGATTGGAAAAACCGTTGGCACAAGTGTATAATATCTCATGGGGATTACTTTGAAGGGGACAAAATAGGTATTCATGAATGAATAAATAATTTTTGAAAAAACACAAAAGTCGCGATACCTTTTGAACACACCTCGTATTTTGTCCCCTTCAAAGTAATCCCCATGAGATATTATACACTTGTGCCAACGGTTTTTCCAATCTTCGAAGCACTTCAAAAAATCAATTTTTAAAAAATCTTTTTCAGCTCCTTCTTCGATGCCGTCTTTATCTCGTCAAGCGTAGCGTAACGTCGTCCTTTCATGGGCCTCTTCAGTTTAGGGAACAAGAAAAAGTCACAGGGGGCCAGATCTGGGGAATACGGTGACTGCGGCATCATTAGTGTGTTGTTTTTGGCCAAAAAGTCGCGCACAAGCAACGATGTGTGAGCAGGGGCGTTATCGTGGTGCAAAAGCCAATTTTTGTTCTTCCACAAATCCGGGCGTTTCTGCCGGATTGCTTCGCGCAAATTGCGCATAACTTACAGGTAATATTCCTTATTGACCGTTCTACCCTGTGGCAAGAACTCACGATGCACCACGCCCCTGCAATCGAAGAAAACTGTCAGCAAAACTTTCACATTCGACCGAACTTGGCGCGCTCTTTTCGGTCTTGGTTCGTGCGGCAGCATCCATTGAGATGATTGAGCTTTGGTTTCCTTGTCATAACCATAAACCCACGCTTCGTCACCAGTTATGACCCTCTGGAGCAAATTTGGGTCGTCGCGGACAGAGTCCAACATCTCATTAGCAATGTTCATGCGATGCTGTTTTTGGTCGCAATTGAGCAATTTTTGTACGAATTTCGCGGCGACCCGTCTCATGCCCAAATCATTGATAAAAATCGAATGGCACGAGCCAATCGATATGTTTAGGTCCTCAGCAACTTCTCTAACGGTGATTCGACGATTGGCCAATATCATTTTCTCCACTTCATTAATTTTTTCGTCTGTTGTTGAAGTACTCGGGCGTCCAGCACGCTCTTCGTCGTTCACATCTTCTCGGCCTTCTGAGAACTTTTTGTACCACCGATAAACGTTGCTTCGGTCCAAGGTAGCTTCTCCGTATGCCACAGTCAACATTCGGAATGCATCCGCGCACTTAATTTCGTTTTTCACACAAAATTTGATACAGGTTCTTTGATCCATTTTTTTAATAGGTAAAAATCGAAGACGATCCAAAACACCTGCAAGCAAAGCAGCTGTCAACAATTATGTGAACATTCAAAATGGCCGAGCTTGTCGGCATAAGTGATAGACATGAGTACCAACATAAAGCCACAAAAAGAACGAAATTCGAATATACGTAACCCGCGAAAATTCAAAAGTCGCGATACTTTTTGAACACACCTCGTAGGTATTCATGAATAAATAAATAATTTTTGAAAAAACATAAAAGTCGCGATACTTTTTGAACACACCTCGTATAACTTTTTGTACATATTTTAATTTTCCTATTTATTATTTTACTATTATAACTCTCTTTGAGTGTAAATATTGACAAGATGTCAATAAAAGTTGTTTTAATTGTCAATTGTCACTGATGAGCCAGGCCCTCCCAATAATTTTCCATTACAGTAAGGACAGTAGAAATTGTTTTATTTTTAAAAAAGAATCTTACGGTTCTATAATAGTTTCGAATTTTGATAGCAGATAGCGCGTTAATGCGTCATAACATAACCTATTGGTTGAAGTTTCTGTGTTTTTCCTCTAAAAATTACCTTGTACAGTTCACACATAAACAAAAGTTTTGAAAATAGAGCAATCCATAGATAAATCTTTAATTAAAAAGGCATATATTGGATAAATGATATTTTGATTCAATATATGCATTTTTAATTAAAAAACAAAAGAATTAAAAGTAACACAGAAAACACGTACATTCAGAAATATAACAAAATAAAAAATGAATTTGAACTATTTTTAATGCATATGATTCATTTCTTTCTTTTTAAATAAATTAATTTTACTATACTGCCCTTACTGCAATGATAAAAACAATGGTAGGGCCTGGCTCATCAGGGGTGAACCAGTCACGAAAGCCTTTCTACAATCACGTGTTTTCTCCTGAAGAAGGGCATTCGTGAACGAAAGCTAGAGAATAAAGATTTTCCCGAGAAAGCTGGTTGTGTTTTTACCTTCATATTGGTACAAGGGAGTGTTGAATATTATATGGTGTAATGATAGAGAGAGAGAGAGAATGAAAGTAGAAATATTGTGGCTAGAATTCCCCAGCTGGTCTCAACACTAACGAGGTTTCCATCTGTCCTAATGACATGTAGGAAGTTGTTAGTGTGGGTGACTCAGACAGCTTTCTAATCTGTTCCAGGACATTGTCTGTTAGTGTTCTTGTTCCAGGACATTGACTGTTCGTGTTCAGGAAAGACATGTTCGTGTTCCCGTTCCAGGACATTGTCTGTTTGTGTTCTCGTGTGGCTGTTCCGGCACATTGTCTGTTTGTGTTCCCGTGTAGCTGTTCCTGGACATGCCTGTTCGTGTTCCCGTGTAGCTGTTCCAGCACATTGTCTGTTTGTGTTCCCGTGTAGCTGTTCCAGGACATGCCTGTTCGTGTTCCCGTGTAGCTGTTCCAGGACATGCCTGTTCGTGTTCCCGTGTAGCTGTTCCAGGACATGCCTGTTCGTGTTCCCGTGTAGCTGTTCCTGGACATGCCTGTTCGTGTTCCCGTGTGGTTGTTCCAGGACATTTGCATATAACACACTGACTCTCTTCTTGTAATAATGCTTATAGAATAAGTGGTTCTATTTTAGATTGAGTATAGTAGTGGTACATATCCCTAGTCCCTAACCCTAGGATGTCATGATAATCGTTTAATGCAAAGTACACCACATGTCTACACATGGTACAGGCCATGATAATCATGGTGGGTAGTTAGCGACTGTCTTTTACTGTAAGTACACCAAATACCTACACATGTAGAATGCAGTTCAACTTTTACACTTACAAATGTGACACGGTCCCACATTTTGTTACTTACACTCACTGGTGAGGTTTGACTTTTGCAAGAATCGGGGGTTGTGGATAAACACGAGCCGGGTTCGAATCCCGTATTGGACACTTTTTTTTTTCAGAAAAAAAGTGTCCAATACGGGATTCGAACCCGGCTCGTGTTTATCCACAACCAACGGTTTAGACCACTTTCCCACCGAGCTCCTAAAGCATTCGTCATTGTTTGCAGTTGTTGAGTTGTATCTCCTAGGAAATTTTAATGTAAATTGTCAGGCCGCTTCAAACCCACCGTCCAATCAGCTTGCAGCAGGCTCTAACAGCTGTAAAACGTCAATCAAGGACTTCTGTAATTGCAAGTAGCGGTGTCTGCTGCTTTCATTTTATCGAAATTTTCAACATAAATTCTCCCTTTACTGTCGCATATATCTACTCGTTGACAAAAATTAAGGACCGATTTATTTTCGATATTAACTTCCCCGGATCCAATCCCGCATTGGACACTTTTATATATATATATAAAATGCTCCAATGGCCCCTCACCAACGATTGCAAGTAACCAAACAGGGCTCTGGCACGTAGAAAGTGGTAAGTGCAAAGTTGAACTGCTTTCTACTTTTAGACATGTGGTGTACTTGCAGTAAAACAGTCGCTAAATACCCACCATGATTATCATGGCCTGTACCATGTGTAGACATGTGGTGTACTTACAGTAAAAACAGTCGCTAACTACCCACCAAGATTATCATGGCCTGAAC
>CP092870.1:67692030-67702591 GCA_030710605.1 Cordylochernes scorpioides | reverse complement strand
CCCTGCACTTGTTTCATGTGATGATACTGAAACGCTGAGGAGCGCGATTACAGGGCTCTTAAAAACAGCGGCAGACCAATCTATACAAAACAACCTTACAAGAATGGATAAATCTAAGCTATACTCTCACTACAAAGACATTCACATATCTTTCATGACGGAGGGATACCTTTTAGGGGATTTTCCTTTCCCGGTTGTAAGACTACTCGCACAAGTTAGAATACTTTCAAGTTTATTTAGAGAAAACCACACCAAGATGCTCTGCGGTGAGGACCCGATTTGTACCTTCTGTAATTCAAAACTAAAAAATGAAATCACTCACTATATTTTTGATTGCTATGCTCTGAAAGAAGAAAGAAGAACCCTCATGCTCAAAACTGGGCAACTCTGTGCTTCACTTCCATCAATAATTGACAATATGACCCAGAATAAGTATATTGCTACGGCGATTTTTGGTTTCCACAAGTCCATATCTCAGAAGAAGGCCAAGTGACACTCACTCCTCACTTTCTTACTGCTACTCTTTTTGTGTTGTTTTTCTTGCTTCCCTCTTTCTCTTTCTTTTTTTTCTTTTTCTTCTGTCTATATCGTTATTTCCTTTGTCTCACTGCTTTGTTCTTATGCATACCTCTGGTGAATCCTGTATAGGGTCAGTGACCCTGAATAAAGGCTTTTTGTTGTTGTAATTAAATTTAATTATTCAATGAAACTATTCAACAGATTATAAAAATATATATTAATCTTTTATGTAAAATAATTATCAAAATATATCTTTGCTTGCTTGCTCAAGATTCTCTAGCTGTAGATAGTTTGGTTGAGTTGTTAATAATTGTAGACTAGTCGCCGTGACGTCATCAATAAATACTTTTACATCTTAGGATATTTCAAGGCTTGATTTCTACGCTACAACTGGTGAAGAGACTGGACCGATACCCATTAAGAAATAAAAGAAAAATTGATTCTGTTGAACCAGAAGAAACTTCTATGAATGTAAAGAAGGAAGGTACTCAGGTAAGCAACTACGTTGTTCAACATTTGCCAAGGAACCCTTCCATTTTCTCCGGGGAGGATGGTGAAGATCTCCAAAAATGGTTAAAAGGGTATGCACGTGTGGCAAGGTACAACCATTGGGACGAAACCCTTTGTCTTACTAAAGTTTATTTTTATCTGTCTGGAACTGCTCTCAAATGGTTTGAGAACAACGAAGAAAGCATACAGACTTGGAAGGAATTCACATCTCAATTAGAGAATGTCTTCGGAAAAAAAGAAAATTCAAAATTGCAAGCGGAGAAGAAACTTAAAACACGGGCACAATTAAAAGGTGAAAGTACCGAATGTTACATCCAGGATCTCCTGTGCTTGTGCAAAGAGGTTGATCCTCAAATGAGCGAGGAGGATAAAATCTCCCACCTCATGAAGGGGATAGCTGAGGAGCTTTATCAAGCACTCCTACCGAGGGATGTACAGAGCACCGAGCAATTCATTACAGAATGTCGCCGTGTCGAAGCGCTCCGTTGTAGGCGAGTTACCCCAATCAGGTACGAGCGCCTACCAAATGTAGCCTCTCTCTGTGACCAGGATGACGGAGAAGATCTGTCATCTTTGATTAGGCAAATTGTTCGTGAGGAGGTACAGCGGGCATTAGGCTCTCCTCGGGAGGAACCAAAAAATGCTACAATCGAAGAAATTGTAAAGGAGGAGATTGGAAGAACCCTGGCGCCAATCTCAAAGTCTAGGAGAAGTCCCCCTCAGAAGGAAAAACCCCCGACAGTTTTTAAATACTAGATATGAGGCCGAAACGATAAGACCGCACCCTGAACCTCGATACCCAAAACAAGGAGGAAGACGCGACACCAATGATTGGCGGACAACTGAGGGAAGGCCAATCTGTTTCTACTGCGGACGCCCAGGTCACGTCGTCCGCTATTGCCGTGACAGGAAGAGACACAATGAGGAAAGGAGAAATGAATATTTTCAAAGAAAGCAAGACGCAATGGTATCCTACAACTCTCGAGCTGAATCTCAGGACCCCAATGACGAATCATCGAGGAAAACTTTCACTCGCTACCGAAGCCCTACTTCATATCGCGGTCGAAACAGACAACATTTCTCACCTGCTAGAAGATCTAGCTCGACGCCCCGCCATTAAAACTAGATGATAGACCACATTGGAGGTGAGGCCGCAAAGTTATAAAATCCCCCTTGCCGACCACAGTAGAAATAAGAAAAAGCTACCTTGACGTAAACATAGACCTACCAAGTCCTCATGAAGAAGATATCTCAACTGAAAGAAGACATCCGCCGCAGTCACCTGAAAATATCCCTGGCCATAGTACTAGTTCTTAAGACTGACGACGTAAGACTCCTGCTGAGCATCGGGTCGATGCTCTCTATAGGAGGAGGCTATGTGACGAAGAAATAATTTATTAATTAAATTTAATTATTCAATGAAACTATTCAACAGATTATATAAATATATATTAATATTTTATGTAAAATAATTATCAAAATATCTCTTTGCCTACTTGCTCAAGATTATCTAGCTGGAGATAGTTTGGTTGAGTTGTTAATAATTGTAGACTAGTCGCCGTGACGTCATCAATAAATACTTTTACACCTTAGGATATTTCAAGGCTTGATTTCTACGCTACAATATATTGTCCACGCATATACTCAACTTAAATCTTATAAGTTAAAGTGTTTCACTGAGTTTGAGTTCTCCAAGAGACGTTCTAGAATAAAACAAAGACTTGACTTAAATAACAGTTTAGAATTTACTACAAATAACAAAATAAAAGAATTTCGAATTTTACATACACACCACTGAATACGATTTTTAATTAACATCACAAAAAAATTAACAACTAACTGTTGCCGAATTAAGAGAGAAAAAAAAACATGAAAACGAATAATCAATTAATATATCTACAAATTAATAAAGCACAATAACAATAAAGAATAAGTATAAATAACAATAATAATAATGATTTTAACCAACATATATATTCGATATATATTTCCGTTTAAGCTATTTAATTTATTTGATTGTTTAAGAGGGCCGTGAGGAAAGCCTCTTCGGTTTGAGACTTCTTATACCAGTACTTATCTTACTAAAGAAAGACGTCTTTTAGGTTTTATAGTTTCTGTAGTTTTTCTTTCTTCTTCTTTCTTATCTCATTCAATCATATCAGGGTATCAAGCTTGTAGAGCTTATTGATGGTATCTGCTGGGGATGAGTATAACTCATCAATGGATGAGCCAATATATTCAATAATGTGTTTTGGGGTTCCAGGTTGAGAATTGCACTTAGTACATAGTGGTAAAACCTTGCAACCATTCTGGAAAGTCATTGTCCGTAGATGACCAGACTTAAGTCTGAAAACCAAAGACTGTTGTTCTCTTGGAAGGACAGAACCGGTGCTTATCCCCCGGCTCTGTACCAGTCATGTGCAGCATTAGATTTCCATTCCTGCAGGCATTGGGTTTTGATGGTACGGAGGAGGTCTCTTTCTTCTAGTTGGGTGGTAGATTCTCTGTCCTCAGGGTGTCCAAGAGCCTGCCAGAGAGTCTGCTATCCAATTTCCAGGTAATTCCAACGTGAGCTGGAAACAATTGTACTGTGACAGAGCTGTTGGCTGGGAGTCGGTTTACAGACTTATGTTTCAATGGTTTCTGTAGTTTAAATAGTGGTAACTACATTTGATCACAGAGGAAGAAGTGCCTCGTCTCAATGACAGATGAACAATCAAACAGCATGATCAAGGATTTGCTGTCCGACCCAATATATTCTCCATCTCGAGTGCTAACCTTCCTTTCCACCAATATCTTGATCCATCTGCCATCCTTATTTTCTTTCTTTGGACATTTTCTGAGCGCAATATACCGTCATTGTGCGTTTAAGACAACCAAAAATATGAAAATCTAAAGGGTTGATGTTGGAGTATTCGGCTTTCTTCCGTGTTTGGTGATCAATATTTTGTTCGTTGTTGTAGCAGACGATATAAATATGAATTTTAAACTTGTAAATCAGGAATTTTATTCTTTTATAATTAATTAAAATACTTTATTAGGTTTCTAGAAAGGTATAGGTCTCCTCTCCCGTCAAAAAAGCATCAAAACTAGACGTCATCTATTTTAACGTTTAATTTAACGGGAAAGAAGCCCTTTACCTCTTTAGATCAATTTCCTCCCGGCATATTTTCCATCTTTGTCAGTCTTGTACCAAAGTATAGAACTGTGGGGGCCAAGACACATCCTTTCAGCATGCTGGGATGACGGACCACGCCGTCAGCAAACATACAAGCGGGGCCATGAAATAGGAGATGACCACCGCGGCGCGGCATATCGGCGGTAGTCAAGGAGAACCAGAATAGACATTCTAGGGTGTTGTCCTTTTTGTCTTCCTCTAAATATGTAGCCAATAAGTAATACCAATAAAACACTAACTTTGAAATACTTTCTGATCCATCGCTGAACTAATAAATCGACACATCACATTAGAGGACACTCTCTCTAGAAGACACTCTAGCTATAGAACACCTTTCTACAAAGGACAGTTTTCATCTCACCAATAAATTACCAATATTAATATTTAGCAACTCTCTGGTAAAACTCTCCCTAAAAGACTATTACTCTGCAACTAAGTGTCCCTTTACAGATAAGTACTATTGTAATATTTTAGGAATTCATCCTGTATATATATAACTAGCCGAATGACCCGAATTTACCCGATTAAATGCTTTTATTAAAATACTATTCGTTACAATTATAAATTGGCGCCGTGGATGTCATTCTTGTAATATATATAAATGAGTTTTAAAAATTGAAAAAAAAAACATAAAATGCATCGGCCGGGAATCGAACCCGGGCCGCCCGCGTGGCAGGCGAGCATTTTACCACTGTACCACCGATGCTTATAAGAAATGGCCATATTCGGGTATTTATTCCATTCACAAAAGCAAACGGTGACAGAATTGATTGATTGTTGATGACTCTGATACTTGTATATATGTCATAATTTGTATATACAAAGATGTAACCCCACCACAATATATGCAATGTATGATCCAAAAAGTTTTAATAAAAGTTAGGCCTCGCGAAACTGAGAGAACAGCCATTACCAGGATTTCATTATCCAGGAAGTAAAGTTTATTATCCAGGAACTATAAAACTGAGTTCAGAGACCTTCTTCTTCCTGGAGGATGGTAATCATGAAAAAGACAATGGAGGGTACCAATATCCAATCAGAGTTCAGCATGAATAGCTAACACCCAACCAAAAGTCGCCGCGTAGACGATTTCAACCAATGAGAGCAATAGAGAGTTAACGAGGAAAATCTCGGACTCAAAGTTAGTCAGTTGGGAGCTCGCCACCACAAGGAGCAAGACGTGCTTAAGCCCTTCTCACCAAGGTAACTTCTATGTTCAGAATGTGATAGTCAAGTGCCCCATTAGTCAAAAAACCTTCTCTTCCTTAATCGCGAGGTCCTAATTTCAACCCCATCCTGTGTCCCTCTCGTTATTTCCCCTGTGAAAAACCTACCATCTCGACCAAACGACTGCGCCATCAACCACCACAAGTCACCAACCCTACAGTAAGTCAACAGGGTTTTACATAACAATCAACAAACAAAACAGGGTCCCAATCCAAACAATCCAAATCCAAAACGATAATATTATAGAGAGTCGACAGGATATATAATGGAAAACGAGCAAGACCCAGGAGCGAAAAATGGGAGCAACGTGACAAGGGAGAGGAAGAAAGCCATCGGAGTCGGTGAGACACGCCGCACCCTAGCGGAAAAAAATAGTGCAGTTGACCGCCGCCCTCACGCAAATAGGGTCGACCCAGCGCGCGGAGACGGATCTGCCCCCCACCGATGGGACATACGCCGCCCACCAATTCTTTCAGGCCTACGACCGGAAGATGGACGGAGCTCGCGGAACCACTCCGATAAGTTGCTCAGGGTACCTAGCTACCTGACGCGCCACCACGAGGAGCCACCACCCACCATGCCGGACCCATACACCAGCACACAAAGAAAAACAAGCATGTGGACTGCACCATACAAACCAGCTCAACACGCGAGCGCGCGGGCAGTGCAAACAGCCCCACATCCCCAACACGCCGCACCAAGCCAAACCGGACAAGCCGCCCGAGACGCCCCAGCCTTTCGCTAACCAGGTAGGAAGGCACCACCCACTTTTCGTCAGCCAGCTGACGATCAAACTACCCATCACGCATGAACTTTCACCCCCTTTCCTAATTGACACAGGCGCAAGTTTGAACATAGTGCCCTATAACCTATATAAAAAGATAAAAAAAATAACCTCACTCAATTAAAACTTAAAAAACAGTCCATAGACCTACAGGCCATAAACGGTCTGGTGCCGACCATAGGTAAAATAATCCTCCCCCTGACAATAGGTAAAATAACCAAAAACGAGAATTTCCATGTGGTGGAAGCACCTCTACCATTTGGAATTCTCGGAATAGATACCCTCCGAAATTTTAAAATAACAATAGATTTTAACTAAGGCACTATGTTCCAACTTGCCGCCCCATTGTCCTCCACCACCTACCACTTTGCTCACCTACCCAATGAATGCACCTATTGGGAATGCCAAACGGAATCACAAAGAGCTCACAACACACACAAGCCTTCCGCACATGGCACCCAATGCGCGCATCCATTGGTCAAAAACCAATTGTCAACATGCCAATCTAGTCACGCGCCCACGCACAATTATTTCACTAAGGCCAATTGTCTTTGTTATATGCCCTCAATGCACAAGGCCATCATGGCCCAAACTCATCACAAAAATGCACAAAATGTGTCCATCCAACAGGACAGCTCTCACACTAAGCACGCACGTGACCACACGTCACCACACAACCGTCACGCGCGTAAACATCGCAACAAGCGCGACACTCGCACAAAAAGGCGACAACAACACCACGCAGACACATGCACAACCACTGCCGGTACAACCACACCACTCACACGAAATATAGAAAATATTCACGCCATCCAACAACCACACAATCGCAAAACATTGCGATCCTTCTTAAGCGCTGTGAACGCTTATAAAAAGTTCATCCCGGACTACGCCCGCTTGCGGACGCCACTTAACAACCTTCTCAAAAAGGATGTCACGTGGGTCTGGGATGACAAATGCCAGAAAGCGTTCACTAGCCTGAAGGACAGTCTCACACACACCCCACTTTACACCTTTACCAGGAAGGTCTGCCATGCCAAGTGTACTGAAACACCTCAACACTCGGCATCGCAGGCGTCCTCAAACAGGTCCACCCTGATGGGAAGACCTACCCAGTCCAATATTTCAGCCGCTGCCTGCGTTCACACGAACGGAACTACTCCAGCTCTGAATTAGAATGCCTAGCAATCGTTGAGAGTGTGGATGAATTCCGCGTCTGTTTGATGGAGAGAAAATTTACCATATTTTCTGACCATCACGCATTGCAGTGGCTGAAAACGATCAAAAACCCGTCAGGCAGATTATTTCGATGGAGATTACGGCTATCGAGATACGAGTATGGGGTTCGTTACATAAAATGAATACAACAATATGAAACGGACATCATAACTCGTAACCCGTTCTGTGGCTTCTTAGACGCCCCCCTCATTAAGAACCATCAGTTTTCCCCATCTGGAAATCCTAAACTGACCATTGATCACAACGGACTTCATACCATTTCCCGCAAAGGTGTAACCAAAATCATAATTCCCAAAACACTCACCAACAAACTACTTCAATCAGTACACACACAATACAACCATCCAAACATCTCAAAGATGACGAGACTCATCTCCGCTCAATATTATTGGCAGAACATGTCACAAGACATTGCACAAAAGTTCAAAACCTGTCCAACCTGCCAATTGACAAAACGTATCGATAGATCCAACCAACCTCCCCAAAGAGATATCGATACAGTCCACATAAACAAACTAAACCCGTACACAAAAAATACCAAATACAAAGCACCACCCATAACAAAAATACACCACCTACGACATAGGAATGATTACACGTTTCCACTTAAAACCCCTACACCCGACATTTTTTCAACAGAACCATTGACAATCAAACCGACGAACAGCGAACCTTTCATTCATTTAGATCCCACCATTATCACCAAAACCCGATTTATACCACTCACCCATAATACCAAAGAACGCGACATCGCCCATCCAAAGGTAGATCCAAACGCAAATCCGCCGCAACCAATCGAATTACAAAACGATACACAAAGCCATCAACTCATGGAGAAGACATGGGAAAAAATGTGCAGGTTTCCCATATTTCATTTAATACTTTCTCTCTGTCTTCTAACTATGCCGTCTTCTCTTGCCCCATTTATAATAATAATCTACCTTGGACTATATACCCAACAGCTCCAAAGACTGTACCAATTACAGGAAGCAATCTTCCATATAGGAAGTGCCGTCTATACATTTGTCGCACTTATATTAGATATCCTAAAATCCATCGTCCATATAGGCAGTGCAATTTTTGCATTTCTGACTCTTATATTGGAAACAATAGAAGAGAACTTCCAACGAAATTTTAGGACGCCCCAACCGGAACCTAATTAAGAAGTGTCCAGCGGGCGTTGAGACCTCCAGATCAATTACAGAAGGGAGGGGAGGACCGAATTAGAAATTCCCCCCGCCTGGCCTCTCATTTCCGGCAATAAGTTGAGGTCACCTTGTCCTCCCCGCGATACAAGGCGTTCACCGCCATTTTTAACTGTCACCAAATGCGTTTCCGCTCAACGTTGGATCCATTTCAAAACGAGCTCACATCCCGATTCTTACATAAATACATTTAATTATATTAATATCATTATATTAATATTATATTAATAAACAAATTTAATTCTCAAAACGCATTCACAACGAGCTCACATCCCGATTTTCACAAAAACACATTTAATTATATTAATATCATTATATTAATATTATGTTAATAAACAAATTTAATTCTCAAAAACCATTCCAAATGAATTACAACCAAATTCGATTCTTTTACCAACATTTCCAAACAATATTACATGTCACCCACATAAAACAAGAATACATCCCTCACGACCAATACGCAAAATTCAGATCTCAAGGTCAAATACGAACAAAAACACGCACATTACCACTTAAAGGATAGGATAAGAAAAAATTAGGTAGCAAAGCTTTCGAGCTTACGTTTCTTCCGAAAGGAGGAAACAACCACTTTAAAGGGTCGAGGACTCTCCTCGAACCCTGTATTCAAAGATTTGAATCCGGTCACGACCTCCCGATAACGAAGTGGATATCGGGCGAGCATATCTTAAGTGCCCTAGGGAACTGCATAAAAATCCCTAGAACGCATTAAGGCTCGGGACAAATTAACATAATACACTCGGCCTTGAGATCTTGAAAGACAATACAACCCCAAACACATTACAACAAATACAAATACAAACTTAAGGTTAACGAGATTCCCGTGTCTCCTGTACACACAATGTAAACGCACTTTTGGGAAGGATCATGTTTTCACCCACAAGTCGCACAGGGACAAAAAATCTACGAGGCAAATTAAAAAGGTCAGGATGCGCCGCGTGACCTAGATACATTGGCATGTAACTTTTATCACTAAGAGACTTTGCGAATATCTCTACATACATTTCTTTTCTTACCCCATTCATTTATTTTTTTTTTTTTGAAATCAAAATGCTTAATCAAATATTTACCATTTATATAACAACTTCTTTTTTTATTTTTTCCACTCAACAAACTTTTTTTTAAACGAAAACTCACCTTATTTTTAATTTTTTTTAACGAAAACTCACCTTGTTTTCTAATATTTTTTTAAACGAAAACTCACTGGTTTTCTTACAATTTTTTTATATATTTTTATTTATATTTTAATTTTGATTTCCAAAAGCCCTAACAGAAAAATTCCCTCGATTTTAGTTTTCCCCATCTCGAGCTGAATATTGTGTAGGCATCTTTTTCTTCTTTTTTTTTTCTCACTCAACAATGCACCAAAGCACATTCACTTTGATTTCTTATAAATAAATTTTATTTTTGATTTCTCAAAAGCCCCAACAGAAAAATTCCTCGATTTTGTTTTCCCCATCTCGAGCTGAATTGTGTAGGCATCTTTTTCTTTTTTTTCCTCACTCAACAATGCACCAAAGCACATTCACTTTGATTTCTTATAATTAAATTTTATTTTTGATTTCTCAAAGCCCTAACAGAAAAATTCCCTCGATTTTGTTTTCCCCAACTTGAGCTGAATTGTGTAGGCATCTTTTTCTTTTTTTTTTCTGGCTCAACAATGCACCAAAGCACATTCACTTTGATTTCTTATAATTAAATTTTATATTGATTTTTCTTCCTTATACTCAACAATTATTCACCAATACCAAAAAAAAAAAAAAAAAAAAAAAAAAATTAGATCCGAAAACTGTAGTAGCTATTATAATTTTTCCTGTCGAAGGGTGGTTATGCCCGAAAGCTAGAAATAAATGTATATGAAAGATACTTATCCCCCAAGCT